>JAQFJB010000014.1:9089847-9100987 GCA_029874875.1 Naso minor
ACATAAAGCATAAACTTCACCCATTTTTCCCAAAATAGCTTTGTCTATGAGGTATCGTCTTAGTTTTTACATTTTGTCCATATTCAATAAATGTTAAAGAAAGTAGCTGAAAATGTGCGACAACGTTAGTTATAAAGGACATCTGTGTTAAAAAGAACATCTGTGTGAAAATCCTTCTCCAAGCTTATATTCGAGCTAGGAAGGCAGCACTTCCAAAAAAAAAAAAATTCCAGACGTAATAACTTTCTTTTCAACAGCTCCCTGCTCTCCTCTCTCTCTCGCTCAGCGATTTTTGACCAAATAAATTCAGACATTCTCTTAAGAAGGGTGAGTTACCTATACCTAGCAAATTTCACGTGTCCTATAGCGTTTCTATACCCTGTTTCAACATGAACAGCAGTGAAAGGGGTTTAAAAATGCAGTCTGAGACCTACTGAAGTATATACATGGTCGAGATTTAACAACATCTGTAAAAGATAGGGGCAATTTGTGCTAACGGCAGCAAGTCCAAAATAGACTAGTATGGGCCTTTAAGTCTTGGATTGAATTTCCAGGTCACATGCCTCATCTGTTTCAATTACATACTCTGTTTGTTTTTGTTTTTGCTTTAATTGATACATTAAAAACAACTTTTCCACCTCAGAAAAGTGTAAAGAATTTGTGCAATATCTCAACGTTTTTATTTTTATTTTTTGTACGTACAAATTGAAAATAATCATAAAAACAGGTTGCAAATGCATCTGTTTCTCTACATAATAAAAACTCAATACTTTCCTCTATAGTGGGCAATAAGCTGAGATTTGCACTTGCACCGTAGCTGACAAGTTTTGTGCAGAACAGTAATTTAAACATCTTTTGGGATTTTTAGTGAAAGGCTGTATTCATGTTATGGACATCACTTTTTTTTTCTGTCACTGTGGAGACTTCTGTTGTCTCTATAAATTCATACATTTCTAAATGAATTCCACATCCAGAATCACTCGAGTTAAATAAAATAAATGAGTGCCATATATAGAAAAGAGGAGGAGTAGAAGGGTTTTGATTTATTAACAATTCATTACGAACTAAGTTTTGTTTACAATTAAACAACTAGTGCTTCGTGTAACTGATGAATTTAAAACATTATCTGACTGCTTTCTTCTTGAAACTGGACCCATCTAATTCAACTCACTGAGTCCAGGTAAGCATTTGAGCACTAAAACAAGAGCCTAAAGTGGTCATAACTCTGTTAATGTTCACAATATTACCAATAAAACAAAATGTTCTCCTCTCTGTGTGGATTAGAAACCTCTTTAGCCAAGACCACAGAGAAGATCAGTCACTCTCCCGCCTGATTTATTATAACGAGAGCCTCTCAGACGGACAGGAGAGTCGTCCTCAGCTTCCACAGCCACATTCATTTTTCTAAAATTTCAAAGTGCTTGAGATTTCTGAGTGGGGCGGCCATAATGAACCACACAGGATGTGGAGAGCTACGTAGGAAACGCGTGAATCATCCAGTTTACTGATTGGTCTGGATGAATGTTCCTCTTCAAAGACAAAGAAACATTAACAAAAATTTGGTATCCGACATGTCAGTCTGGTTGAAGAGTATCCATTACTTAATATACACCCACACTTCTTAGAGCTTAGCCACAACATGAGAAATTACCACTTAAGGGAAAAATAAACGTATAAAGCTGGTCTGTGGAGCAGGAGGTGGAAGGTTGCCTTCTAATTGCTGGAGGGGAGAGAAACCATGTTAGAGTAAACAAAGTCTGATCGATGGTGGGGATTATATCAGAAAGAGCCTTTGGCCTTTGGCCAAGACGAGCAAACACACTGGTCTCTGTCTCTGCTACAGATGGAAAAAATAGCCGAGGCAAGAAGCTGGTGAGTTAAAAGCATTATATTTCACAGAGGGGAGGGCAGATAGACCGGAGTACAATGCCAGATATGACATGTAGCCAACTATATCACGTCTTGGCTATTTGTATCAGACAGAAATGCCAGTAGATAAGAGAGCAGTGTTGTGAGAGTTTGATGGAAGGCTGTTCCGGCTTGAGGCTTAGCTTTAGGTCAGGCTATACTCCCACGGCGCTGCAGTGCTGTATGTGAAAAACTCTCCATTGCCGCACGCACAAGTTCAACGCGCTGTTAGCTGGTCACGGCCGGGAAGAAATGTATTCTGTACACTGCCGGCTTCAGTGTGGCAACTGCAATTCACATAAGCCACTTAAGGAAAATCTGCAGGGGGAGAGAGAAAGGTATAAAACTGAGAGGGGCTTACGAGTTATTGGAGCCTTTTAAACACGGAGGCTCCTCATCAGGCAGGGTTTCCTTTTTGCACCGCGTCTTGTAAATGGGTTCACTCTGCTGCCTTTAAAACCCCTGTAAAGGTATTAAATCTGAAAATAACATAATTCATTACCGTCGTCTGAAAGATGTTTAACTTGGAGATGTAATACGAGCAAAAGTGCTTTGGTCTCAGTAGCAAGGATTTAAAAAAGAAGAAGCAAGCAAGTATGTGCAAAATGTAAGCTATTCTGTCTGGGATGTTACTCAACACAAAAGGAATACTAATGACTTTTGAATCCATTTAGTGACTCACTTCAATTTGTGATTTATATTAATGGCCCATGTATTGCTTTCTCCATATCCAACAGGGCCGTGTTCTGCTAAATTTCACCATAATATTCATGTCGATAAGCAGGTGACGACTTGGAGAAAGGACTGATTATATTTGCTAATCCCCAAAGAAATTAGGAGAGATTGATGAAAGCGTGCATATACTCCACACAAAGCCTTGGGAGTCTCTAAAAGCTGTTACCATGGTGGTATCCCATTAGAATAACAAACATTTCCCCTGGATGTTTAACATCGCTTCCCAGTGAGCACAGCCCTCCCTAAGCCTTCCCCCTCTCTCCCTCTCTCTCTCACTCAAGCACCTGCCTTCACATTTTCCACTTCTAAAATTCCACCAGCCGCTTGGAAAAAAAGAACCAAAAAAAAAAAAAAAAAAAAGGAAGGGTGAAATATGAAATGCAGTTGCGAGAAAAACTTGAGTGCCAAAAAAAGGACTTTTCTTCAAACCCGTAATAACTTTCCATGGGAATAGGGAGAAACTTAAAAAGAATAACACTTCCCCTTGATTTTCTACTCCTACCACTTTTTTAAGCAGGCAGTGAATTTCCTGGAGTGATAAGGGCTTAGCCAATGTAATCCTCTGAGGACCCTTCTCTGGCATGCCAGAAATCAAGAAACCTTTCCCTCTCACAAAAAAAAAAGAAAAAAAAAAAAGGAAAAAATAGAAAAAGAAAAAGTAGAAAAAGACAGACAGAGAGAGGCAGGCAACAGTAGGTTGGGGAAACAAGGAGGAGAGACAGCCAGCATGCCATCTCCCACACATGCTGGCGAATGCAAATTAGCATGTGTGGAAAGAGCAGCCGGACTCGCCTCAGCTGGAGATCAACAGAGGAATATTGATATGACAATGCGAGGGGCTTCCCTGACTCAGACAGCAGGGGCCACCGAGGATGCTCTAATTGGCCTCACGCAAGGGAGGGAGGAAGAGGGGGGGCGCCCATAAATGTTTCACACAGATTGATTCATTATCAGTTTGCTCGACAGGCTTGGTGGGCCTCGTAAAAAGTGTACCATCTTGAACTGGTAGCATGTAAGTCACTGTCGCCGTGGCAGGACAGAATATATCATCCCGACCTTTCACTTCAGATATTGAAATGAGAGCCGGTAACAGGACTTGCCACACTGCAGGACTACTACTCGTGCATTTCAAAAAACGTAGGAGTAGAAGGAAGTGCAATGATAGGTGACAGTGCAAGGGGAAAAATTAATAATTCACGAATGTCTCCTCTGTCAGGATATGCCAAGCTATGATGTTCTGTCTTGTCTTTCTTACAGCAGACGTCAACGGCTGCAAGTTTGAGCTACAAATATTCTCATGATTAAGGAGCAACTGCACGCACAAAGTAAAAGGTATTCTGTCTGTACTGTCATGCAAAACTGATCTTAAAAACTGAACTGAAAAATCAGTTTAATGACTCACCTAACTTCTGCTTTACCCTGATGGGCAATTAAAGGCTTCTGTATCATTATACTGTAAAAGCCTGCACATGCTATCTACTGTAACACATTGCTACATGAGAAGTCATAAGACTTCACAGCCAAAAATCTCCTCCCTCTCCTAATGTGGTTAAACTGACATTTTTTGCTCAGTGATAAATGTGCACAAATTATTCAATATCCCACAAAAACTAATCTGTCCGTTAAAAAAGAACTGCAGGCTGCACAGACACGCAGAGCTGCAGATGATCACTGGCAGCCATTTAAGAGCCGTGAGAAAGGCAGTTGAGCATCGCAGCTTCTCGCTGGGTGGTTGGTTACATGTGGTTGACACATTTGCATCTTCAAAGATGCACACAGACAAACTCAATATGTGTGAGAATGTCTGGGCGGCATGTGGAAAACCCCACTCCTTCCTCTGAAGAGGTTTCCTCCCCCTCTCAAAGACCATGCAATGTTTTGAGGTCCTTTATCTGTCGAGTAGTTGCTTCAGCAGCGACTTGTAAACAAGTTGCTTGGACTGGATGCACAGAAAACAGCCGCTGCGTACCGTGCAGCAACTGTCTGCTCGGCACCAAACCGAAAAAGGCGCTGCAGGAAACTACAAATCAGCAGCCATTAAACAGCAACAAATATGACAGGAACAGTGCCGCGCATTATTCGAGCTCCAAGACTCATTCACTCAGTGTCTCTTCCAATGAGCATGAACAATGCAAGCAGAGTGTGCATTGTGCTGCAGAGCAGGAGACTGCTCCTCTGAATTGGGGGTAAATTACAAAAGAGGCCTTTGCAAATTAGACGTGATGGCTTCATAATACGTCTGAAGTGTCAGCTTCTCCAGAAACCTATCCCCAGGCTACACTCATGGATCGACGCCTTGAACTTCCAATTATTCCTGCCAAACCGCTGCAATCACCGCGCTGTAGAACAATCATTCTAGCATTACAAAGCACACAGGATCAGTGTTGACTCAGTTGTTGGCAACAACAGGGTTACCATCTCAAAGCTTTCATGGCATGATGTGTCTGCAAGGATATAACACAGATATCCGGCTTTGCATTAAACATTAAAAATGTGCAGAATAGTTTTTTATTCATCTAAATGCAACTTTTGAATGAGGTCTCGGAAAAAAAAAAGATTAATATCTTTGAAGTGTTTGTAGTGGGTTTTAATCCTGAGAGATCATTAGATGCAGGAGGAGGATGAGGACCGGAGGGAAACAGCTGTTTTTCAAGAGGAACCATCCACAACTGATATTCATTTGGTGAGGCGATACATTCAAGTGCTGTCGCTGTTCTGTAAGATTACAGCACAGAGAGGACTAATAAACAGATGCACAAATCCCAAACAGGATCTGGCATGTGTGCAACTGCTGAGCAATTTTAGATTATAACATGACCTCTTACTCATGCATGATTTTACTTGCAAGGAAATAAATTACCTTTGCAATTTGGGACACCTCAAAAAGGTGCTACCGGGTGCCGTTCCTAGACCAAACATTTAGCAGTTCTATGTTCGGTGGGCTAACAGAGAGGCTAAACCGGGCATGAAGACCAGGTCGAACACCTCAGATGAACCAGGAAAAGTGACCAGAGCGGTTGAACACGGTGGGAGTCTAAGAATAAAAAAAGAACCCCTGGGAGAAGCAGGCAGAAAGAAAGAAATGCTTCCTATAAACACTCGCTAGGAAATATTTACTCACAAAACTAAACATTAAAGTCTTCTCATCCTTAATTAAGACTTGTTTATATTTCCCCCAAACCAGCTGAAACATACATAGGATGTCTAGTCGGAATGCATCAATATTGTCTCCTCAACTGCTCCTGCTACATAATTAATACACACACTGACATGACATGGATATGATATGACAAGGGTATCAGAGGCGAGGAGTTAGAAAAAGAGCGGAGTGAATGCATTTTTCATGAACTGCAGAGCTCCCCAGCCAAAGTTCTAGACATGATGTTTTAGTTTCGGAGATGAAAAAAGGGGTACGGAGGGCAAGAGAGGCAAATATGTGGCTGTTTGAAAAACAAACCTGGGGTTTCATATGCAATCGTGCTCATGTGTCCACATCTCCGATCACACATCCAGAGGTCGACTTGCGTCTCCCTCTTGGCTATCGGATCTGGGTCCCGTTCAAAAAACTGCAAATGTGATACAGCTTCCTCTCATCTCTTTTACTTCCACTGATGTCTCAACATCTGATGGGCTGCGGCGTCACCGCAGCTGCTGATGCTTAATAAAACTGAGGGCTGCGTTTCTGTAAGGGGAGCATTTTTCCATTTCTTTCACAATTTCTCCTTAGATTGGTGAAGCTATAAATAGCCTTGATTCTAGTTCAGTGGAAAAAGAAACAGGTGTAGAGAGGAATTCATTTTGCAGTGTGTTTGGACAGGGCTGCTCTGCTCTGCCACTGGGAGAGGGGCCTTACAGGGGCCATTCCTCCTCATTCAGAGCCATTACCACCCCACTGTCACTGTCAGTCTGTCCCCTCACCCATCACAGAGCCCAGAGCAGCCCCACAGCCCATCTCAAACCTCACAACTAAATCACATTCTACGCACAAACGGCCGGGGCCGTGCAGCATCTACTGTATCTAATCTAATCTGTCCATCTCCTGTGTCCCTACACACGCGCATCAACACGCACGCACACACACTATGAGAAGGCAGGCCAAAATCTGTGCACCTCAATCATGTACATTTCCGCCGCGTGTGGTGAAACAAGAGCCTGTAATGCAAATCAGAAATCAGGATTTGCCTCCATAATTGGGGCTTTATCAGCTCATTAAGAAACAGGGAGGCATCGCTCAAATGAGCATGCAATATACCCATTAAAAGCGCCAAAGGAGAGAGCACTTAGAACATATCAACACGAGTCCTTGGGAGAGAGAGAGTGCGAAGCAGCTGTGATTGATAAGGTTACTATCTTGTCAGCTAAAAAAAAACACCTGGGGGACGTAGCGGCCGAACAGAGCGAATGTTCTCAGGTGGCCCTGGTGGCCACGTCTGCTGCCCCTCAGTGTTAAAATGCCTGATGCAAAATGGCACATCTTATTAAAAATTTGACAGATTTATTATTACAGTTGTTTAACCTCTTTTTAATCAAATCATGTTAGGGGTTCAAGGAGACTCGCTCCCACTGAATTACAATCATTTTAACTTGATTTGAATTCTCACAGTGTGGCAGGGATCTGGTTACCCCATGCAGGCACATTTCCTGTTTACCTCAGGCAACATTTAGAGTCAAGTGTGTATAAGTAATATTATTAAAGCTGTGGTGGGCAACATCTGGAAATCAAGCTAGCTGCAGCACGAGACTCCTAAGGAAGCAACCTTGCTGCACCCTCCCTGTTTTGGCTCCAGCTCATGTTTTGTTTTGTTTTGTTTGTTGTTGCTCTCTCTTTTAGTACTTAAAGGGCCAGAATTCCATACCTAGAAAGGACGGAGTGGTTATTTTCACCACCAGATTCCAAATTCTTTTATGTTTCATAATGAATACCCAATATAGAGAGTAATACATTTATTATGTTAGGATACCTTTTTAAAAAACGAAATAACACCTGAAGATATGCCAAGTAGGAAGAGAAAACACCCACTTTCATCGTAGACGGAACATTCAGATCCACTCCCGGCCGATGTAGGTGAGCTCTGCTTTGCTGCGCTGCCGTGCATCGCGCTGCTTTGAGGGACAATAGCCAATCATCTCATAGCAACATCACCTGTTGCAAAGGGGCCCAGTGTAGAGGAGCCAATAGGATCAAGCACTCTCTGAAATGACCCATGATTGGTCGAAAAGTGCCTGCCACGATTTTCATTTTCTAAAGCGTGAATACAGAGCCAAGGAGAGGTGCAAAAGTCTAGTGTTCTTTCAGACCATCTGCATTACAATATGCTGAAAGGTTATTATGGAATTTTTGTGCAATGATACCAAAAATAAACTGCCTACCTCAGCTTTAAAATTATAGAATTTTTGGCACTTCAAGTCCTGTGCAACAATGGCAAAAAAATAAAATAAAAAATGGCTTTTTACAGCTTTTATATTTTTTCAAAAGGAAATGATAGAGTGCAAAGTTGGCAGTCTACCTTACTCCTTTCCATTGAAACTGTCATATCATTATGGTACAAGCTGTACCGCAAGCACTCATAGATCTGACTGGCAGGATACAAATTCATCACTATCAAAGTGAGTGGGCAAAGCCACATTAATTCCACAGTCTCTGCGGGACAGACAGGGAGGGTGACACGCTGGCATACTGTGCTTCATGTACAGTAATTGCCGCAGCTCAGAAGTATGATCGCAGTGTACAATACGACGCTGAATGAAGCTCGTCATTGGGCCTACAGGGAGAGGACTGTCATTAGGTTCAGGACGCCGATGATTGAGTAACACTCTCCTACTGCTGCAGAGGAAAAACAACCGAACGCCTCCGACAAAAATCAATACGGTTTGAGCCACCGGAATGCAAATAGCAACTATTCTGGCTGCATGACACGGGATGATGCACCATTACTTATTCTGGCTCCATTCAATGTCATCATTAGCCTTTACAGTGTCAAATCCGCTCAATAAAGGGCATTATTTCCGAAAGGATAAGCGCTGCATTAATCCCTTTATGCTGCTTTCAGCAGGATAGAGTCTCCCATAGCTAATATTAATGTGCTAGGTGTCAAGAGTGAGATGGCTAATCCTGATAACTCAGGATGTACAGTTAACTTTGCAGATGGCTATCTGCCCTGGACTCGCGCTCCTAATAGGCAAAGGAACAGGATGTGCTTTTAAAGCTGCACTTCCCGAACGTCGTCTTCAAAGAAAACGATAATTTTCAACGGAGCTGTCTGAGCTGAGAAGATAAGCCAGAGAACGGGGGAGGACAAAATAAAAATGATGCTCGCCTCAGAGAGGAAAAATAGCTTCCTGATATAGTCCTAGCTCCCTCTTTAAAGCTGACACCAAGAACATACAGTTTATCAATTATACATGAAGCCAGAATCCATCTTCTGTTGGCAGCTTGTTTGGATCCGGCCCGAGCCCTCTCAGTGGTGAAATGTGTCTGAGAGCCCCCATCCCTCCTGTCGCCTTTTTCCACTCGCAGCCTGTCCTTAAATCAATCCCTTTTTAGGTCTGAATTTATTTTTCCTGTAACAAATCTGTCTTGGCAAATGATGTCACATAAGCGGGGAGAATGACAGCCTGATGTCTATGCGGGGAACATCAACCTTGCTCCAGCAGCCTCCTCCCAAGGTGAGTAATCATGCTGAGGAGCGGTGCAGTGTGTGGATGCCAGCCAGAGTCCAAACAAACCCAGAGTCTGTTGCTCAAGATAAACAAACCAATTAGGGGAAAGGCATGTTATTCCTCAGTTGGTGGGATATTTGCTAGATAGAAAATAATCAATGCATTCTTATTTCCACGGGGTGAGGCAGAAAAGTCCTGAGCAGAATAAAATCTAGGCAGAGACGGGAGAGTGAAATTATTCATTAGGAAAAAAATAAATAATGGGACTAAACTAGCTACTAGTCATGTAATTAATCCATGCAGGCTCAGTGGAGAGAGGAGAGCACAGAGGGGAAGATTCATCATAGCTTTTCGCCCCTCGCTCCCAGGGATACATGCCCTTCTTGTGTGGATGAGTCAGCTTACATCTTCTGACAATTGTGAGCCAAGGGCTTTGTCAAAAGGAACCACAGTTATTGTTTTGATTGGTTCCCCCTTGTTATGTTGGGAGCGCAAAATGCTTTCAAATGTGATTGCGCCACAGCGACGGAAAAATAAGGCACGCAAATATAGAACATCAAAAAGTAACATGTCTGCTTTTTATTTACAGAGGACAATGATTTGGCACTTTGGCACTCTTCCTGGCCTCCCCTCTGCACTGGAACAAGCAGTCCTATCAGTAATTGCAGGGAGTGGCCCCGCTGGCCAGCCGATGCATTAAAAGACTGGGCTCACGGTGCATGACATTCAAGCCGGCCAATAACGACGGACATGCTAATCAAAGTGTCTCTGGCCTGCCGATCACAGTGCGACTGGAGAACTTTGCTTGGTCTGGGGGGATGTGCAGCTGCTCTGGCTGCGTTTCCACTCTGCCCCCTCAGGGCCTGGGCACCAGGCTAACCACTGGCACAAGAGTTTAGATGCCGGGAGGAAGAAAAAAAAACATGGCGAAGGCTAACAACGCCACACATGAAAAATAAATCACAGCCAGCTTGTTAGCAAAGAGAGACAGAGAGAGAGAGGAAGGGGAGGGGGAAAAAAAGAACTGGGTTAAGAGATTTAATGTGCTGCTGAAAATCTGACACTTGCCAGAGGTCCAAATGTTCCACCAGAGCAACGGCAGCCCTGCTGGCTAAGTCTCTATAAAGCCTCCAAAGCTGCTTACAATATACACTTGAGAAACAATAGATAAGGTCAGAGTACTAGCCTATGTCTGAGTGGGACCATGTATGAAAAATAAACATGTTCTCACTGCATGTGCAAACCCCAGACATGCTTACTGAAACCCAGGCAGAAAGCAGTTTGCTACTGTAATAAAACCATTTGTAAATTAAAATAAAATATACAATCGATCAATCTGCATTTGTCAAGCACATATTTTGCACACTTTCTGGTTTCAGCCTTTCAACTTTGAAGTTTTGATGCTTTTTCTATTTTCATATTACTGTAGGTAAAGACAAAACAGGTATTTTGAAATCACATTACTTTCTTGAAGTACTGGGTATTTATCACTACCGATCAGACATCAATACCATAAAAACAATCATTAGTTGCAGCATTGCTTTGTTGATATATGTCTCTATTTACTTCTGTGTCTTCAGTGTCCAAAAAGATTAAAACTACTCTTGTATCTGCACTGAATGTGAGACTATTTTCAGGAGATGGTTAGCTTATCTTAGCTTAGCATAGAGGCTAGAGGCAGGACGAAACAACTAGCCTGGCTCCACTAAAAGTTTTGTTGTACAGCCGGGCTGCAATGTTAAAGACGTACAGAAATGAAAAAACAATTTCATTCCACTATGGGTCTTAAAATTAGTGTAATCACTCATCTGTCAGATGATGTAACTCAAACTTTGTG
>JAQFJB010000014.1:9101066-9132893 GCA_029874875.1 Naso minor
GTGTGATATAACGAAAATCCAGAGGATTATGACTAAATTATGAGATGCTTCGAAAATATAAAATTATCCTCAGAAGTCATTAGTCTCTCTGAAAGAGGGAGAGAGAAAAAATTACTGGCATTTTATGATGGATCCAGGCCAAACTGGCAGAAGGAAGATATGCACAGGCTTATTACAGACCATAAACAAATTACAACGACTTAAAAGGGAAAAATGAAACCTTGCAGAAGGAAACAATTCTCAAAGAACAGTGTCCAGCATCTGCTGCACAGAGATGCACATCTGTGGTGATTCGTTGCAGGCCGCTTTCAGGAACTGTCGCGCTGACCAGAGTGCTGTGGACGGTTTGTGGTGAGGAGAATGTTCCAGCAATAATTTTTGGTTGAGGCTTAAAGTTCCAGCCTGATAATATAACAGCATCTGACACTTAACTCTACTCACTATCTTTGCCCAGGAGACACACTATCCTAAAGCGTCTGCGGCTTCATCATGTGAATCTTAATCAGATACTTAGCCAGTAGAGCAGGTTTTTACTCTCCCTGGTGAGAGTATCAACACATGGCCATCAGGCACAATTCACAGCCGCAAAGTGGCTATTTATTTTGTGCTCAGCATTACTTGACAAATAATTACTCAGCCTATTCAATTAAGCCATGGAAGTCGCACAAATAGCCACAACATCCCAGTGTAGGACTGAGACATTATTCTACATTTCACAACTTAGTCTCATGAATAAAAAAGGCACACACACACGCGCACACACTGAGCGCTTTGATGCAGAGGGAGCAAAGGGACAAGGTGATGGAAAGTAGAAATATCATTAAGTCAGAAGTATTTCATCCTTTTTGCAGCAAAGCAGAGGAAAACAGACTTGTTGTCGGTGCAGCAGATGCACACAGTAATCCAGGGTGAAAGGACATGGTGTTTTCCCTGCTGAAGAAGAAAAACTGTTTTTACAAGGTAACGTGGGTGTACAAGTAGAAAGTCGCTGCATGCTGGCAGAGTAATATGGACTACAGTCTGGACGCCTGCCAGAGTCCAAAAATGTTGCCCCCCAAGAGGCAATTACTCAAGACACAGTGGATTAAAGCATTTTTTTCCTGCTGTTTTTCAAATTAGGATGCTGAAAATAAAGCCTCCCAAAATAAAACTTGTAGAGCTCTGCCAACTTTTAAGTACTTCCACGCACATTTCTAACAAGAAAATAAATGAAAATGAAACGCACAAATACACAAATCGAGACCAAAGTAGATGCCATTCAGAGTGATGAGAACTTCTCCTCCATGACAACAAAATGTGGTGAACCCTGACATCCTGTAAACTGTCTGCACAACAATTTCAAACAGAGATGCTCTTACACAGCTCACTGTGTTTATATTGTTGTTCAGACAAGTAAGTGCATCAACCGTGGGGATATAAAGTTCATTTACTACTCTCCTGTACAATACAATTCTAAAGTAGCTGCGGTTTACTCAAGTATTTTTATTTTATGCTACTCTATACATCTCCACTGCATTTCAAAAAGGAAATATTGCGTTTTTTTCACCCACTATTATCTGGCAGCTATAACAACAGTTTATGATGTAGTTAAAATTAGCTTCATCTCAACATAAAAAAACCTTAATAATAGTAAGAAGAAATAATTCAATAATAAGTTGACTTATTATAATGTAAACTCACACTAAAAGGGACTAATCTGCATAATGAGTTCTTCTTTGATGCTTAAGTGCATTTTCATGAACCATTATATGCAGGGTTCGAAAATTTCTGACACACTGTGGGACACTAAAAAGAATGAACTGGATACAGAACTAACTGCATCAATTTACTTGAGAGCTTGACCCAAAACAGCTCTGTTGTTTTCTCATCTAGTACACACTATATAATCAATAGTTTACATTACAGCGAGCAATAAATTTAGATTTACAGACATTTTGATCGTTTTGCATCAACACTAACAGCTGTTGAATCAAACGTAACTTTTCATAACTATAAGATTTGATGCGTTGTATTGCAATTTGGGATTTTTAGCAAAAAGTAGTTTACATGTCACTGACAGTGCTTTTTCACTGCATTGTTAGAGCGTTGGAAAGCATTTAACTGTAGATGCAGTAATTCAATAAATTCTGGTGGCCTTCTGTAAAAATCAGACGCATGACTTTTACTTTTAATGGAGTGTGTTAACAGTGCGGGATTTGCAATTTTTATTTAAGCAAAACATCTTAAGTCTTCCATGCCTGACATGAAGAAGTAAATTGAAATTGAGGAAAGGATGATTGTAAACAACCTAAATAAATCCCACAGATGAGTGAAATCTCAGGATGTCTCCGCAGCCAGCGTCGCTTGGCCTCTCCACCCTAATTTGCCACACTCCGCCCACTCAGGCCTGCAGGGCTGCAGAGCTGGCTGATCCTCCAGCAGGGCCGGGCCAGCCTATACGTCCCACTGGCATGGGACGCCCCGCCGAGAGCCAATCACAGAGCCCAGGCTCCTGACAGCTCATTACCACTCAATTAGGCAGGTGCACCTCCACGCGCAGCCTTCTGACAAATACAGCCCACCCAGATGCATGTTTAACATTCGGGAGAATTATATAGTGACAGCAAACACTAAACGCCGAACCCTTATCACTTGATTGCCTCAAGATTTAAATCCTATAATTGGCCCAGGCCAGCGGGAGAAAAAAATAAATAAGCCAATAAATATGATGCAGTCGCTTGTAATTGAACAATTATGAATTCATATTCATAAGATGCTCGCTGGCAATTACAAAATGCCATCTGATTAGGCACAATTTGAAATGACATTGTTCCATGCTAAAGACACTGTGGTGTCAGCCTGATAAAGAGAAGGCACATCATAGCAGCTGCCCGCCCAGCGACATGACCTCCAGAGACAGGAGACATGCTGACACAGTGGCTTGGCCGGTGACGGACGGGACTTGGCACCCATCGCTCTTTGTCCCCTAAACCTACTGCTCACACTCGCTCGCACCGAAAAAATAACACCACCGAGGGTCGACTTTCAAATTTTAACACCAGTGGGCACAGATTGTGCACATAACAAAACACAAGCAAGGCGAAAAAATGTTGATCCCTTGAGAACAGATTCTAATCAAGATGAAATGATTTACAAATCTATTTAATAAGGCTTGCCAGAAGTCAAACTTGGCATGTAAATGCGGTGGGGATTAAATTTCATCGGCAACCAAGACTGTAACTGATCGCCTGCAGACAAAGGGGGAGCCTGCCAGTTTTTTCTCTCCCCCTCCCTCCATCCCCATTTCTCTCCGCTGCCTGCATTTTGCCTCGTGATCCCTCCCCGGCTATGTGGAAGGACAGGGGCAGTGCAGAGTGGTGCAGTACAGAGTGGAAAGGAAAGAGAGAAAAGACAGAAAAGGAGAGGGGGGGAGCGGAGAAGATATGGAGACAGAGGAAAGGGAGGAATACTGGAGATAAAGAGTAGGACAGAAAGAGGGAGAGTGGAGGGCGAGAGGAGAGGGATGGAAAAGAAGGACAGAGTGAGAGGAAGCTCAAGGTCAGCGTGAGGACAGCGTGGTCCTCTGAGTTGGACAGAGACACAGCCGCAGTCACCTCTGTGCTAATCAGCCTTTCGGCTGGCTGATGAGATGTCAGTTAGTTGTGTGTGTGGAAAAACCTCTCCCTTCGCCTTTTTGGCTGCAAATTGCAGGGGCTGGTGGGGCGGAGTAACAATGTGTGTATATATATGTGTGTATGTGTGCCACTCTGGAGTGTAAGCAGGCTGACGTGCTGCTTGTGGTGCCAGTATTGCGCTTTTTTTCCCCCTGCCTTTGCCCTCCCCTTCGCCTCCTTTCCTTGCATATTATGCTACGGTGACTGAAGCTGAACTCAGCTTTCCCCTGCAGTGAGGGCAAGAATACAACTGCCAATTAATGCTATATGCAGTGTGCCAGTGTTAACAGTGTGAGGCATTCCACTTCAACTTGCTGTGCTGTTTAAAAAAAAAAAAAGAAAAGGAAAAGGTGGGCTAGCTGTTTTTCCTTGGGCGTGGTGAACCTCTTGCAGGCTAACAGGGATTGCGCCGTTAGCTAAAGGGCTAAACGAAACGGCGTCCACAGCTGTGATCAGGTTTGTGACCTAACAGCACTGCAGCTTGTGTCTCATTGGGTGAGTTTTGTGTATCAGGCCAGTTGGCAGAGGCGAGTGTCTCCTCCGTCTATCCTTGGGTTATTTCTGACCATCTGTGCCCAGTCATTAACAGGCCTTTTCACAGTCAATTGTCTTGTTCGTCTCCCCTAGTCTTCGTTTCTGTTACTCGCTCTGCGCACGACCACGAGGTGGACCGAGTGCTCTCCTCTTACTTGAATGTAAATAGCACAAGTTAGAAGATGCTATTTTATTAGTTGGGGCTAAGCAGCGCTGTGGAGTCATAGGTTAATTCAAAGTGGCATCATGGAGGATGCATCAAGCAGTGGAGATCAAATTACAGGGCAAAGCACTCAGTGCTAAGAAAAACAAGCCAGTGGTATGCTGCAGAATGTGCGCGTGCATGCTGTGTGTGTTTAGTGGCAAGTGTTTGTGTGTCTGGGAGACTGGAGGAAAAAAGAGGGGAGGGGGGGCAAAGGAGACAGCAAAAGGAGAGGAGGAAGAGGAGGAGGGGGTTGTCCATAGAGGGCCAAGGGGGATGGGGATGGAAGGAAAGAGGGAGTGTAGGGAAGGAGGGGGTGGGAGGGTAGGGGGGGTTGCTAACTGGGCCAGCACGCACACATCACCCCCACCAATTAGAGTCACTCATCTCCCCTTCACACAAAACATCACCCTCCATTTCTGATGTTTACAATGGTCAGGGAAAGAAATAACTGTTAACATCACTGCAGCAGGGATGGCATTTGGAAAAAAAAAAAAAAAAAAAAGAGATATCCTCTGCCTGAAATGCGTTTAGCCATTCCTTCTTTCCCCTCACGCCTTTGTTATTGGTCTTTGTGCAATGATTTGCCTAAGGACCCAGATTTCCTAGCAACAGCCTGCCACCAAACATTTGGCAGGAGTTCAACATTCTCTCTCTTTGTGAGAAATGGCAGCGCTGCCTCCCTGTTCTGCGTCTGCCACCAGCCCTGCTGCTGCTGCTGCCTGCCGCTGCTGGATGAGCCAGACTGGCTGCAAAGAACCCCCTCTAATAATTCTGTTTGCATCCAATCACACCGCATAGTAGCAGGCACCTTAAGAGCCTCTGCCAGGAATCATCAATCACCTCTTTAACACACATGCTCCAACAAACACGGACACACGTGTGAGCCGAATAACATGCTACACACACATGCGCGCTTTTTCGGTAATTACATTTACAGATTAGAGTGTACAAGACTGCGTAAACCACCCAGCAGCCGTTTAATGAAAATCAACAAAGCACATTAATACAGAGCAGAGGTTGGTACAGTGAGAGAGGGGGGGAGAAAATGTACAATCTGGCTGTAAATTGGGTAAATACATCTGAGTGCTCTCGACAAGGTTAATGGAGAGAGGAGGCCTGAGTGAACACCGGTCTAGACATGCCACACAGTATTAACTGGGAATAGTTGTGGCAGTGTATCTGGCTAAGTACTTTAGAAGTGCGAATGGGACTCTAATAAAGCGAATGATCCCCCTGTTTTGACAAAGAGGCCCAGGAGGGACGCTGGAAAACGACGTTAGAGATTCCAAGCACTGACAAACACCCATTTGTGGCCCTTCTATCCCCCCTCAAATCCCACGGAAGCTTTTCCCTACGCGCAAGACTGTCGGATGTGGGCAAAACCCAACTGCCAATTTGCAGAGGATGTGCCGTGTTTGCTAATGCGAAGCAGAGGCTAAAAAAGAGACCACACAAACTCTGGAGGATGGACTGACTGATCTGCTTTCTGGCATGAGCGCTGACAGGTTTTTTTTTAGTGTTTGTTTCTGCGACTGGGCGGCTAATTACGAAACCTCTGTCATTATAGGGCTGCATTGCACTCATGTTTAGAGGGCTTGCGGGCAACAGGGGGAGCACTGTGAATTTCACTCGGGACAATAAGCTGAAGAGTATGTTGATGGCTCGGCTGTAAGGCTGATTTATGCTGATAATGAACTGCTTAAAGACGTGGAATGCAGCACAATTTCAGGGCTATCATCTTGACTGGAGATGAGAGAAAATGCTGATCTGCCCGAATTAAATCTAATCCCAAACAGTGAAACTTGAGCGAGGCAGGCCATCCTACTCCAGGAGCTGTAAGTGAAGACATTACCTCAATGTGTGTGTGAACGTCTAAGCACACATCTGTCCTCCTCAATCTGTGTGTGTGTGTGTGTGTTTTGTCTGCAAGGGGAAGACTGTGTAGGAGGGGGTAAAGCAGAATGAACTCGAATAATCAATTTTCACACTTTTACAGCACCTGTTGGCTTGTCTTCACGTTAAAAGGAATGAATGAATGCAATACATGTAGAACAATTTCACACTGTGCTGCAGCTTCGCGCACAAAGACGAGGGGAAAATAGAGAGAACGGGGCTGCATTGTCTCAATAGGTAACATAGCTCATTTCACTCGACAAAAGGGTGAATGGATATATTGACAATGCAGAAGGCGCGCTGAGGCGTTTCCTGAATAAAGCCTCTTAACATTTAGTCCTCTTCTGGCAATAGAGTTGGGGAACAGTCATTTTGAATGTAGAGGGTCTCACTTACCGCAATATAATAGACCTTGGCTTTCTTCACCAGCTCCCAGTTGCTTTCCAAGTCCAGGTGTTTTTCCTTTTTGTAGCAGTTTGCCGCTGCCAGGTTAGCAACAAGGGACCTGCCGAGACAGACTCCATAAATCTTCTGCCTCCCTTATCATCCATCTTAATTTTGTCTCAAAAACATCCCTAAAAACACTCGAGGCCCCAGACTTTCCTTTGTTCTTCCAGGATATAAAAGGATGATAATGCTTTTTTAGAAGACAGAGCCAAGATGAAATCGTCTTTAGTTTTTTTTTTTCTTTTTAAAGAAGGGTTATCTCACTCCCCAAAAAGAGATTGAAATAAGCAGATGGATTTCTAAGGCTAACAATGAGCCACCTTTAAACTATTTGTATAATTACATCACCTGGAAAAGTGCTCCATTGTTAACAAAGGTGGGAAAACAACAGAAATGAATTACTCAATGAACACTCGAGTTAAGTAGTGAGTAGTGGGAGCTGGGAAGTGAAGCAGGTGGCGTTATCTTAACATTGCTCATTAGCCCGTCCTCGTGCGCTGTTGCTTTATGAGCGGCCATCAAAATAAGTGCAACCATCATCGCTGCTTAGGGAAAACTGTTGGGCGACCACATGACAGGAGGGTGCTGCTGCAGGAGGAAATCAATCTTCATGTGGCATGAAAAAGCGGCTCACCAAGGGTAGCACTGTGAGCTAATCATATCTATATCAATCGACTTTTTTTTTTTTAACAGCTTTTCTCCACGGGCTGTGAATACCCCAACCAAGATTTGCCATTTGACACTTCTGAATTTCTAAAATTATTTTATTATTTCACAAATCAATGCTACTGGCCATTGCTTATGTCTGTCTTTGGGGTTCAGATGCCTCTAAGTGTCTAATCAAATGTTAGGGCCCGACCGATATATCAATTTGCTGATATTTATTGGCCATTACCAGCCTATGGCAGATACATCGGTATTGGCGTATATATGTTCTCCAGTATGCGCCGATTTTCAATCTGTTTTTAAAGCCAAAGAAAATGCTTGGAATAGTATTCTAAAATAGTGTCATCACATAGTTTGTCCAGTAGAGGGCGATTCATTATTTAATGGCGATTAAGTGATGTGTTTATTGTTCAGTGCACTGATGTTTGGAATAACCTTTGTTGAAACATAAGATATCCTGCCTCCATTACATATCTTCGTCACAAGTACTTGATAACCACATTCAGCTGATATTATATACACGTAATATTGGCCCATATATTGGATATCTGAATTTTTTTGCTCCCTAATATCGGCACTGTCCCCAAAAATCATATATTAGTTGGGCCTTAATATGAAGACAATACTAACTTTACAAACAGTGTTCAATTATTTTAAAAACAAGTGGTTTCATTTTCATTTTCTCTATATAAAGGTTAAATATCAAACCACAAAGGCTGGTAAAAATGTTTATACACCATAAACATTGATTAATCAACATTTAATTGCACATGCTATCATGCCTATTGTGGGGCTTTAAGCGATGTGTCAGTTAGATGGGAGGAATGGCGGGACGTACTGGAGCTTCTTGAGAAAAACGCACCTGGAGTTGCAACATTCATTGTGCCCTGATCTGAAAACGGTGGGATAGGGCTCAGGGTTCATTATTTAAACTTTTGGGATTGAAGGGAGGATTTACCTTCTCTTTAACCCTCAAATGATTCAGCGGTCAAACATGTATGAGTGAAGCGGGGCGTCCGGTGGCTCAGGTGGTAGAGCAGGCGCCCCATATACAGAGGCTGTGTCCTCACCGCAGCTGCCCCGGGTGGCCCTTTGCTGCATGTCATTCCCCCTCTCTCTCCCCTGCTTCCTGTCTACTCTTCAACTGTCCTATCCAAGAAATAAAGGCACAAAAGCCCCCAGAAAATATCTAAAAAAACTCCAAAACATGTATGAGTGAAGCAAAGCGAAAATTCACCCTTTTCATCAGAAAATATTAGCCCAAGTGATTGTGAAATAACAAAATGCTTAGAGACACTGACACAAAATATGCTATTTTTGGCTACAATTAGAACACACACAATCCTAGAAACTTTTGGTTACTGAATAAACTTCTTTCTTGATGTCTCAGTTGCAATTATTCAACAGTCTGTATCTTCTCAGGCTGAAACTCGAACTGTCAGACTGAGTAAGGGAGCTAGATTTTCTTTTCTTTGAAGACTTGCACTAATCAAAGCTTGGGGGCTGTGACATGCCGACTCTCAATCCTTCAAAGCCATCACCCTTCCAATCTAGCCCTGCCGGCGACCTTTCCTCTGGCCTCCTGAGCTGTCTGTTAAACACCTGTAAGAAATATTACAGAGCTCGTCTCCCTGAGCACGGCACCTGACCTTTTCAGGTGTCAGAGCCCACATCAAACAAGCCCGCTAAGACCATTCAGCGGGGCCGACTCCCGGCGCGGTCGAGGTCCAGCCGTTGACTGACTGACAACTCCAGTAGCAGCGGATGAAGGCAGCAGAGGAGGTGAGTGTTTAGAGAAGGAGGTTATTGATCCACACCTGGTCTATCATGAACTGGAGCCCTCGCTGTTAGTGATAGTGTGTGTGTGTGTGTGTGAGTGTGTGTGTGCAGGCTTTGACCTCTGCTGTCTCAGACGTGCTGATGATGATGCTAGCATGAGAGTCGCCAGAGACGCTAAAACCCCTTTTACAGCCGAGAAGGCAGACAGGTGAGAGCTGGGGTAGCCCAGCCATCTCTAACACATTGCTACTGTCAACCTATAGATGGATGACAACCCACTGGGGCGGCAGAGACTGAGTGGGGGCCTGGAAAAAACACACTCAAGCTGTTCTTTTCCTTTTGATGTGTGAGCCGAGCTATGATTCCCTGTTATGACTTCCAGCCCCGAGGAGTCAAACGTCTGCCCGAGGATGTGAAAATGAACCATTTTGAATCTGAGCTGGAGGGTCATGTTGTGGCCAAGGGTGACTGAAAGGTGGCTAACCTATTGTCTCCGGTGATACAGGCTGCGCAGGTACCAGTCGGCACCTCGTTTTGTTCATAGTAATGCGCGTCGACGTGGGCCTCTTCAGCCTTCTTCTTCAGGATCTCCCCGAAATGGTCAGTGCCGATGCATCCGAAGAAGGTGGCCACTTTGTGGGGCTCCTGGATCATCCACTGAGAAAGAGCAAATAAAGAAGCAGCAGTTACAGTGAGCTCAGTTTACAAAATATAAGTCTGTTTGAAGGGTCAAGTTCAGCTAAGGCAGATGGCATACAAACTGTAGCTTCACAGCAAACATACTGCTTGTGATATATGAGGGCTGCGAGCTGTCGTAAACAACCCAAGACCAATTCCACTCCACACAGAGGCACTATTCTCATCCAAGCACTCCCTCTTCCCTGTGTGCTAAAAAGAGTCTCATCTCCTTATTTACACAAACCCCATAATTCAAGGCTTCATTCTACTTATGCAAACACAGACTCTGTTTGTGCGAGTGTGTGTACCTGCCACCACAGGACACTCCCTGAACTGCTCACCGGCCTTTTTTTTTTGGTCTCGACAGTCCTGATGTACTCAGTGACTTTTACCTGAGGGTGGGGTGGGGGGTGCTGCTCAAATTCTACAGTGCTCAGGTTTAACCTCCAAAGATTTATTGACGTACAGTACGTGCTGCTGTTTGCTCATTTTATTGCAGCCTCCAGTTTTGTTGCTGACGGGGGCCCCTTGTGAATGAGATGTTGCTGCTTATGGGGATGACCTGTATATGTGTGAAATTAATCATTTCACACGACCAAATAGCATCTCGGTGGGGGGAAAGAAAAATGCATTTTCATCATCCGTCCAGAGACGCTCTCCCCTGTTATTTTCTCATCCCTCAGGTCTCCAGGTAACGAGTTCAGACAGAAAAAATTCATTACTTTAAGCAAGAGTCAGGTGTGTTTTCAAGCCATGGGTGCAAACTTAAAAACAGAGCTGATCTGGGAAGGTTTTGTGGCTGTTATTTTCACTGTCCAGCCATCCCTTTGTTTTCAGACCAAAAATTCCTCCTCTTTGTTTCCCATAGCCCAAGGCAATATCTTCTAATTGCATATTTGTATGACCAACCCAGTAATATTTTGTATTAAGTGCTATTTAACACTCAAGAGGGACAATTCTTCACGTTAAGCATCAGCTGCAACCAATGTTTTTACTTCATTAGGTATATTTCGACCGTAGATACTTTCCTCGTGAACTAGGAACCTTTTGAGAAATTCACAGGAACTAGGGTCTAAATTTAGTTTTGGGGTAACTCATCTACTTCTGACAAGTCCTTAAGTTCTTAAGAGGTAGTGCTTTCCAAGAGGTTACAAACTTTGGGGGCGGGGCATGCTACAACACTGACTTTTGTTTAATTGTGCTTCGAGATGGACTTACAGTGTAAAGAATACTACAGATGGACTGACGACGAGGAGCAAGTCTTGTTGGGCATTTATGTGGAAGCCGATATCCAGCGGGAATTGAAAACGGCAACCTGAAATAAGACGGTTTAAACCTTTATTGCTCGTCCATACGTCATCTGCCAGATTTAAGTTATCTTCCCTGGACCTGAGCTCGCGGTATAAATGCAGACAACAATGGGCAAAAGGAACCTTTTAGTTCCTAGAGAAGTCCCTGTCACCCAAAGTTCTTGGCACTTTTGGTCAATTGCACCTATTAATTACAAACTGTTATAAGATAATCAACAATAATTGGCAGTTAATTTTCTGCCAATTGTTTTGATTAATTTAATAAATAAATAAGTAAATAAATAATTTAAAAAAACAGTAATATATCTACTCATCCTCTCAGCACTAGTGCCAGCAAAATGAACAGTAATAATGCCACATATGCCTGCTGTATCTTGGTCCATGAGCACAACTACCACGTGTCATCTCGAGTCATGGTTCAGTCATTCGGATGTGCCCCCCACCCCTCCGCACCTGGCTGTAGCACACACAAACATGTGCAAACGCACGCGCAAATCCACAGCGAAAGCCGACAGAAGTGAGCTCTTCTTCCCTAACCTCTTGCTGCAGGCACCTCACACTTATCAAGGTCACTGGCTCGGGTACACGTCAAGTCCTATCTGATTTTCCCTCCGCCGTGATGAGCTCCGAATCCAAGGTTAGAAGCTGCGGGCTGTAAATAATGACACGTGGCCCCCTCCATTTGCAGGCCTCTCAGGTGGGAATAGAAAGGGCCACTCAGGGGCCCCTGCTCCTCTGATGACAGTGTGGTGAATCACAGCGGAGCCACCGACCTCGCAACAGTACCCCCCCTCCACCCCACCTCCATCTCAAATCTCCTGCATCCTCCACCTCCTCTCTCTCTCCCTCCCTCTCTGTGACCGACGGCTGTACTCTCACTGCCAGCTCAGCTTGTCATTTTACAGGGTCATTAACAGACACACATACACGCTAACATGTGCATGAGTGCACAGTGCACCCACGCAGGGAAAAGGCTGATATACAAACACACACACACACACACACACATACATAGAAATCCTCTCTGGTGCCACAGCATCAAAACTCCCTCCCATCCTAAAAAAACCCACCCCTGCTTTTGCCAGAAGCTGCTCTCCTACTCTAATAAACACAAAGCAGCAATAGATAAGAAGAAAATGTCTTCATTATGAGCATGTAAAAAATGTATCTTGCAGGGTTTTTTTCCCCTCCTCTGTGGCGCACAGGAGCGAGGAGTTATATCAATTCATTTCCATCCCTGGCACCCTGCAGACAATCCCTCTCCATTCCCAGATTATGTGAGATAATACCTCCATTATGACAAAAGCGCTATTCGCAGGGTCGCAGAGAGGTCAACCAACCCTGCGCTGGGTATTCATGCTTAGTCACATCCCAATTATACCGCAGTGGCAGAGGCAGAAATTGGCAAATGTACATCAAGGCGCTTCATTACTGAGGGCCGCTCCAGTGAAATTAAGCAGCAGATGAGACAGAGTGAGATTTGCCCCCAGGCGGCATGTTACAGAGAGAGAGAGAGAGAGAGAGAGAGAGGAGGTTAGCAAGAAACAGAGAAGCTGAATTAACAGATTTTTTTTTTACAAGGTGCTGGGAGCTTGTACCATGCACAGCAGCTCATGTATACTGTATTTACTTAACTAGGGAGAACACTGGTCCCCAAAGATCAATAAGTTCCCATGATACACCACAGCAAACGATCTCTAGGTGCGTGTGGATATGGAAGGGAAACCTAATACAAACAAGGGAGAAAAACATCCCTGAAAAGCAGAAGGGTAAGATGCTGCTCAAGCGCGCTCGCTAAAGGCAAAGAGACGTTAAGTATACATTATGCTAACCCGAGAACAAGTCTGGTGTCTCTCTCTGTTTGGCTTCCATTTACCCAAATAATCTCACCCACCCAACGCTGGCCCACCAGGGGCCCCAGATAGCTATTAATTATGACATCTCGTGGTTGCGAGGAGCCCCACTTGGGGAGCTGACCCGGGTCTGCTCCTCAACATCCAGCAGCTGCCACTCTTCACTACAGAGGCAGCCGGGTGGCGTGGCAGCTTCCAGGAGGGCAATTACACAGCCCAGATGAGATGAGGTGGCTTGAGAACTCAGACTGTCATTAGAACTATGAGCTATTACACTCCCTCCTCTTCTGCTTTTTTTTCTCCTCCCCTCCCTCCTTCCATCCCCTCGCTCACTTGCTGCTGTATATTGATGAAGTGGTAATGGGACCCGTAGTTAGATATTCCTCCTGTAAAAACATTGTCTTGTTTCTAGTCTCCCTCAGGGGTCAATGTATGCTCTCGGAGTTGCTGGGAATCATTTCTGCTCTATTAATGATGCAATTCCAATGCAATTCAGATCTACTGAAGACGCAGCACAGTGGGCTTTTGATAGATGATGCTGTGTGTGTTATCCTGCAGCTCGACAACAAAGTGGCGCCTTCTGCACATCACCAGGAAGCCGGTTTTGGCCGTCACTCCAGTTTCCACCCTCTCACACTGCTCAGTTCATCCTAAAAAACAAGGACAGACGAGAAGTCTCCATTCTCCTCGCTTCACCTCACCAGCGGGGTCCTCTTGAGAAGAACATGTCCGTGCCTAATGATGGTCACATTAATTATAGGCTTATCAACCCCGGCAAAAATTCAATAGGGCTATTTATAGAGACCTAAAATAGCGGAGGCGAGGGTGCTGCCCGCCGGGGTGGCCTGTAACAGCCTGCTCTCTGTCTTTTAGAGCCAGAGGTGGAGGCTGATATCCGTGTTTCTTTTTACTGTGCAGTTAAAACAACTAGCAAGCATCTGTCCATCACAACCTGTCATGGCGAGCGCTTTTATATAAAGCACGGCAGAGCGGAGGGCCTTCACCACTAGTGCTGACATTGATGAGGTCTGGCAGCTTCCATTAAATCACTCTTTCCTGTAAAGTGCCGGGCATCAAAGCAAGCGACCGCGGATTTTTCACTCAATCAGGTAACACACAAGCCGCCACCCCCACTCCTCCACCTCCTCCCTGTCCTCTCAGGGGCTGGAGCCTTCTGGTCAATAACTCCAATCAGTTCAATTTCATGCACAGTTAGCCATGTTGGGGTGCTAGGGCGCTGCTTGTGTCGAGGTTGCATATGTTGTTGTCGCTGTTGTTTTTTCTGTAATTTTTTTTTTCTCTTCCCTGGGAGTGTTGATAAGTGGGGTGGGGACCTGCGCTGTGTAAAAGTGGAGACTAGCCAGGGCTAGCATGGCTGTTTTAACTCTGCCTCACCAAAGCAGGCACCCTGCCAAGCCATTAAAAGTCTCTGTGCTCTGCTTCAGTGACACAGCTAAAAGAATAGAGAGCAGGCGAGAGGGAGAGCTGTAAATGATCAACACGATAATGAGCTGATTATCAGTCAAAGGCATGGATAAGCGCTCTCCCTACAGTAATTTCCTTTCAGATCAGTCAACCACATTCTCCTCTCTGCAATCAACACTCAAAGGGGAGGCATAGCATGTAGCCTGATGGGAAGCCGGCCCAATATCAGCTTCAAATATCCAGATCCTTGTATTCTTCTGATCAGCTCCTGGCTTGTCCCTTGCTGACACAACAGCATGGTGGGGACGCTTGCGTAACACGACTCAAGTCTGCTTTTGTGATGGTTGTTTCACAGTTGTCATGTAGCTTTAGGCTCTGGCTGCAGGACAGTGTAAAACTAACTGATTCTCTAATGATGTTCAAATTTAGTGTGCAATCTGCAACTATTTGGACAATGACTCACATCCTGTTTTCCTGTGAGCTAGAGGACTTTGAATGTTCTGCTTTCCTGTTTTAGCTCTACAGAGGCATTACATTTGAAACTTGACAACATGCAAGATTAAAGTGCTGAGTCTCAAAGAGAGACTAACAAGTTATGTTGCACTAGTAGGCATGACTAAGAAGTCAAGCCATTATGGCCGTGACAAATTTTTGAACAATCCCACGCTCCAGTTTTTCCCATTAAATTAAATTGATCCTACATCCTACTAGTTTGCACTTTATCTTTTACTGTGCTACATCCCATCTAGCCTGGGAACCAGCTGAATCTGCTGAGCTCATGGTTTATTCACTCTGGTTGACGGAGGAAGGTAGCAGTGGTCGAATATGAATTAACATTTTGTTACTTTACTGCCTATTACCTGAGTAAAATGCCTTCAGGAATACATTTCATTGTTCTGTTCAGTTGTGATGTCAGAAGGCTTGTGACCAATCCCCCCCCCCATCTGCTTGAAATCGGACCAAGTATCATCCCTACTTCCACTTGTCATTTAGCACTACATTACATGTTTTGTTGCTCTAACTGGTTGTCGGCTATGGTTAAATTTTCTGCCTTAAGACTTGCAGAATTGCATCCAAAGTCATTTTGGTCACCAACCATTGAGGTACCAGACCAACGGGCATTTGCGAATCGACGTACCAGGCTATGCGCCACCACAACAACTTGCTTGTATGAGAATTAAATCATATTAAGGAAACAATGATACATTTTTATGTATCATTAAGTGCGTTTGAAGGTGTTGTCTGTTTACATCCAGATTATGTTAACGATGTGGGGATTGGTGCCAGCGCCACCAGATGCAGATGGGGATACAGTTCCTCATTAGTTAGTTATTGCATTAAAATACTGTGCAAATGCAAATTAGTTTGTCTTCCCATCAACTACTGTTATGCAAATAGACTTGACGCCACAACAAGATTACATAATTAATTGAGAACCAGTGGCTTTGATGATAGCTTTTCATTGCTGATTCCCACTTAAGATGGCATCTGTATTATGCATGTGATCTATGCATACTGTGCCCAAAATGTTAATCAGGCATTTCAAATAGAAAAGGGGGCTACATGTAACATGTAAGGTTCATGGACACACATTGCAACCCCACAAAAATTCTTCATTTTTTTAGGATCTCTGCTGTTGTGTTCTATCATTAGCAGTGAGTTGCATGTGCTTTATCTTTATCGTTGCCGTTATTAGATACCTAACAGAAGACTAGGGAGTAGGGATACATAATTAATCAAAAGTTAATTGAAAAACCCAATATGGCCTGATGCATTTTTTCCAATTGCAGGGAGGCTAAATATTTATTAAAGAAGAAACGTGTGTTTCAAAAATTAATTTTAACTCAGGTATTGTATATAACACTTTTGTTTGTTACAGATCCCTGCAAAAATCACACTATAATTATTTGAATGTTTTTCAATGAAAATTATATAAAATTTTCATTTTCTCTAATATCACAAATCATATTGCAATTGCAATATCAGTCCACATAAACACAATTAGATACTCTTTCAAAATCCTGAAGCTTTGTGTTTTTGCTGTTATCAGATACCTGATCAGGGCCCCCCTCAAATCTCTTTTACAAGTGTTTTTCTATGTCTAACATGCATTAAAATCATGTAATGGATGTTTTGTGTCTTTTAGAACTGTGCACATTTTTAGTGATATTATGTTAGCCTGACTTTCTAAATTTCTTTTTTATTCTAAATTTTTTAAAAAAATTGTGTGTGTACAGGAGGAAATATCTACGATTTTATTTCTGAGAAAATGTGCAGAGTCACTGTCTAAATGTTCATGGATTGCACTGTACATGTTGTCAGCCATGTTTAAAACCCAACAAATAAAACCTCCCAGAACAGAAAAGAGAGCGAGGATGTTACAAGTGAAACAGTCTGTCTATACTAGACACTGGTACGCTACCCCAGGGGAGACGTCAAACACAAAACACCAAAACAAACGAAGGCAGCTCATGTGTCCGTATGCATGTGTGTCACAGAGGGGGCGGCGGGCAGGGAGGTGACAGCTCCGAGGAACAGCCCCCGATGATAAGCATCAAACTCGATGACGCGCTGACATACTCCATAGGTTCTGATGTAAAACACGACAAGAATGTCCCTGACAGTATCTCTGCACCCTCTTCAGAGAGCTATCAAAGGGCAAGTTCAGTGAGCACAAAAAGTAAACCCCTCTACGCACACACATACACACATACACACCTCTTAACACATCTCACTGTAGCATCTTCGCGCTGCATAGAAATCAGGGATGTGTCGCTGTCCCTAGGCGGCAAGTTTATCTAAAAAGGAAACACCTGATTTTTCCTTTTTTTTCTTTTTGGCTCTTCTTCTTTCCTCGCCTCCTTGTTAAACACACAACCTTGATTTTGTTTCTGCTGCCCGGGAGGGGTGAATTATTTACAGGATAAACAAGGTAATGTTGTTTCAGTCAGCCAGAGCCAAACTCCCCTATCACAGCAGCAAAGAGGCAGACGGGTTTACCTGGCAGGCATGAGGGGCTGAGCTCAGATAGAGAAGCTGGGGAGCAGCTTCGCAGTGGCAGGCCATACAGTGACACCTTTCTGGGGGTCGAGGAGAGAAAATGCCTCCACACTAGATTCATTGGCTGTGGGCTGGGAGTCCCAGACTACTGGGTTGTCCTGTTTATCCACAAAGACAATGGCAGCCATAAAAGAACATGAACTGATTTACTGAGTGTGTACATGAAGTGAAGTTCGGGGTGTTATTAAGCGATCATAAAGTGGCATTTGTGTTTGCTAGGGTTGCTGCTATACAAGGTTCAGACGGGGAGATGATGAGGGACCTTTGCAGCTAAAGCCTCTAATCCTATCTGTGGTCCATGGGCTCCAGCTGGTGGGAGTGCAGCTGTGCCCGGCCCCTGCACAGGTGAATCCGTTCTGGCCCCCTCCTAACCACCACCACCACCACCACACCTCGCCTGTATATGTGCAGCAAGGCGGATTTGCACGATGCTTTGATCTCGTGGAGGTGGCAGCGCCCCCCCAGGATACAGTGACAGCACGGGTGATCCGTGTTACCGAAGAGATTTTTTTTTTTTTTTTTTGGAACATACGGCAAATGACAGCCCCGAGAGGGAGCTTAGCACAGGTCAGGCCCGGCTAAATTTTTTGTGACAGTGCGGAAAATTCACTTCAAAACATAAGCTGCTTGGAGGAAGTGGGCTCAAATGAGTGTTATGACTGCATTTTGTCTCACAATTTGCCATCAGGGAAGTAATGATCAAGATTAATTCACAAAAATTGACCCTCAAGACATTACTTACCCTAATCTCCCAGTATATCCGCTGTAGGATCACTGATGCACTTCTGTGACGTTGGACATACACAATTTTGGTCACCGAATATAAGTAGTTTGAAAATGGCTGACACAAGCTCTTTTAATGGTGATCACACCGCTTTATTTCAGCAAGAAGATGCTTTTGTTTTTCAGCAAACCAGGCTGACAACAGCATACTAAAGCCCGACTGTTACAGGACTTTTAGGGCCGATGCTGACACCGATATTAGAGAGCGAAAAAATGCAGTTATCTGATTTATCTGCCGGTATTATATAATATCAGCTAAATGTGGTTATCAAATACTTGTGACACAGATTTGTAAAGGAGACAGAGTATCTTACATTTCAAAAAACTTTATTCCAAACATCAGCGCACTGAACAGTAGACACTTCACTTAAAGGTTGCTCAATGACGGACTGCCCTCTGCTGGACACACTTTGTACTGAAACCATCTGACATCACCTTTTAATCACTTCTCCAAGCATTTTTTGTGGCCTTAAAAACATACTAGAAAACACACTAATACTGACAGTGTTGGGCAAACTACTTGGAAAATGTAGCGAGCTAAGCTACCAGTTACCTTAACGTCAAATAAAGCTTCACTACACTGAAGCTATCCACAGAGAAATGTGGCAAGCTACGCTACGAGACAATGGCAAAAAAAAGTAGCTCGCTACTTGAAAAGCTTCTTTTTAAAAAAAAATTATGTCAAATATTATCTTAGTGACAAGAAAAACTGTTAGCCAAAAACAAAAAAAGCAAGTGATAAAATGTTCAGTTGAACTGTTTAAATTAAACGAACAGACTCCCTTTGCCTGTTTCTAATGAAGTCCTCTCACTCTTGTCACGCTTGTGCGTCATCCTCGTGTATATCTCACCCGTGTCTGTTAGTTGTGTTTCCCTCCAACAAGCACGGCAAGACACGCCAGAGACCCGTCAAGAAGAGCAATATAGCCAATCAGAGGTAGAGTGGGCCGCATCTTGCCAAGCAAAGCCAACAGCAAAGCAGCAAGCACAATAAACTACAGGATTAGCAAGTGATGTCAAGCGGAAGCTGCCCTCGTCTATCAGCCTCGGTGTGGCGCCAGCATCAGTCACCTTACTTACCTTATCCTTGGGATTAGGGTTAGTTTTATCCCTACCTCCACAGAAAAAAAGCCTGCTGCATTTCAGAGCTTTTCCTGGAAAATAATATATAAAAATAGCTTGTGGCTTTCGCAGACACTTCCACAGTTCTTGGTCATAAATCAACTCTGCTACTGAAAAGCTATTTGACTCACAAAGTAATGACGTTAGCATTATGCTACTAAAAAATGTAGTTAAGTTGTAATGTTGCTACTTACAGCGACGCTACTGCCAAACACTGGACACTGATTTATCTGCAGCAGTCCAATAATATTGGAAAACCAACATATCGGTCTGACCCTACAGCATACATTTCAAATTCATCAGAAACGAGCAGACAAAACATCTATGTGCCTTGTTTGACCTCTGACCCCGTCTATACACTGGTTGCAAACTGATTCACATTTAACACACCAGTTTACTCTGACAAGGACTCAATGGGAGGACATGCTTCAGCCCTCGACAGAGATCGAAAAACAACATTCCTGATGTCTTTACACATTGTAGCAAGATCCCACTTATCATATTACTCATGCCTTTGTGTCCTTTTCTGCAGGCAAAGAGGTTTCTCTTCATGTTACCAGATGGAAATATCAGTGATGAGCCTCTCCGCTTACTAAGCTTGCCGGTGTAAAGGCAGTTTGTGTGCAGTTTCTGAGGCCGACTGGCTGCACAGGTAAGCAGAAAATAGCTCTTAGCTCCGGCCTGACCTTGAGAAGGATCCCATTCAATCAGTGAGCTCACCGCAGTAAAGGCCCTATCATTGCACTAATAGACTGAATCTTCCTCTCTGCCCGGATCATGGACAATGCATGGATGGCTTCCTCCTGCTTGGCAAGTTAAAGGGGCAATTGATTCAATAAATTAAACAGAGAATATAAGCCATGATGAAAGAAATACTGCTGTCGGGCGGGTATAGATTGAACCTGTGAAACAGTCTGCACACCTAATTTAATTCTCAGTTTATAGACATAACAGAATTTGATGACGGCAATTGACAAAACAGTTAAAATGCAAGACTGAACAGACTGTGCTCGTGTTCTCATTGCCAAGAACGAAACATCAGAGGTGGAGAGAGTGTGCGATGCGCTCCCTATCTACACCCCATCATCCAGCTGGAAGCAGACAGAATCAACGTAATAAAGAGAAGCTTTAAAAACAGGCGCCCGCTTTGAACTTTAAGGTTGCGCGATCAAATTCCACCTTATCAACTGGCAGCTTAAACAAGTTGTGTTATTTTTCTGACGGCTTACACAGAGAGAGGGAGAGAGAGGAGGTGGGGGGACAAGCTGGAACCGTCGTAACTACTGGCTGCTGCAGTGCATCGTGACAAACAACGGGCGAAAAAACTTGGGATTTATTGCTCTGATAACCTTCCAGATTCCTTCGGCTGGTGCTGCATGCCAGACAACTCCGACAGAGTTATGCATCATTAATCCCCATGAACACTGCCAGTGATAAATAATGCTGTGCGTCCCTATGAAAAATAAGGCAGTTATTACCAAACCATAAAGAATGGTATTCATGTCATCATTTCCAGCAGATAATAATGCGAAGATACAATGTTTCAAGGATTCAAAAGCACACTCACAGTGACAGTAAGCAGTATATTTCTGCTCTCATCTACAGTATATGCTGTTGGAAATAGAACAGCACTCAAGCAGAGTAGATTAAAGACCTTTATATCAATGTCATAATGCTTGCAGAGCTGAGCAGCCACTCAGGCTATCAAACACCATTTAGTACACAGTGTCATAAACCAAGGCAAATAATGACTTAGCTCCATCTTTGCAACATGAATAGCACCACAGCATGGTAAATAGTAGGTAATGAGTTAGTACAAAATAAAATAATGCTTGTCAAGTAACCTGTTGCCTGACGTTTCCCACAAAGAGCAGCTTTTTTTTTTCATGGCGCTGATAATTTCTCAAGGCTCAGACTTGAATCTAGTCCAATAAACACAGTAATATTATATCCCCTACAGGTGTAAATTCTTGGTGGTTAAGCAGCGCAAAGAGAAACTAGAAGGAACTCTGTTTGATACAGAGATGTTTCCAGCACCAGATGCTGTGGGGCCCTCTCTTGTGAGAAGCCGGGTGAAGATCACTTACTTTCCTATTGAGAGTTGGAACATAAATTCAAACCCTGCAATAAATCAAATATAAATTTTCAGCTCCCCTCACTTTCCCGGGAACGGCTGCAATAACAAAGTCATTCGACTCTGCCTGGTTACCATTAATGCTCTGGATTCCTTCCATGCTAATGATTTGGCCTGGTATCCTGTGCGTTTTACAACAAAAAGACGGGAAATATTACTGACCTATTTAACGCTTTGCAGGTTAAGAGAAGAAACTAAGGTCTGTGACAGATGCTCTTTACATATACGGTATTTCCAAACACTCTCAAAATGGATTCTCCGTGCCAGATATAACACCCTGCGTGCCAATAATGTTAATATACCGAAACTCTGCGGCTGCAACTTTCACATTTCTAGACAGCAAAGTTTCTGTGCCAGAAAAGAGGACAATGCACTCCAGTTAAATCTTACTGGAGTGAAAAAAGTGATTTCTATTTAGATGTTGTTCTGAGTGCCAACACGCCTTTCCCTCTGCCAAAGAGCTGAATTCGATCTCATTCAGTCTATTTTCTCCTTGAAATCACAGTCTTATAATAATCTTATAAACTGAGCATGGGCCAAGGCTGATTCACCTAACTCCCATCCTACACTCAATATTTACTGGAATGGCCACATATCGCCATCTGAGCAGCTTTCATAACCCAAATATATACAGTCTGGTATCAGAATCCAATTTATACTGTATATTTGTCTGCACAGTGTACACAGACTTTTTAATTCCAGTGAAACCGTAACCTCAACGTGGAGCACGGGGAGCCGAATCTGGTTACAGATTCTGGAGACTGTTTAAAGAGAGCCATTCTTGGTGAAGCACACTTTACTTTTTAAGCAAAAAGCAAACCAATTTCAGTGCAGCACCTGCAGCCTTCTGCACTGTTGGCTTTGGCGAAGCACATTCAATGAGTTTTCAGCCAACACCGCACGGCAGTGTGCCTATAAGAATCTGCACTGACAGAAGGCTTTTAGAGAAGAACCAAGGTCACCACTACAATAACACAGCACAGAGGATGTGCTCTGAGCCAGGGGGAAGTGCTGCGTCTCTCTCACACCCTTGACATAAAAACTAGTGAGTGCAGAAGAATACCAAGTTCAACAAACTTAACTTGTCTTTGTAACCTTTGTAGAAACATTACAAAATAGAAGGCTGACAAGTTGTGCTTGTTCTGATGGTGTTATACATCTGACTGTAAACCAACTGTGAGTATTGAACATGTCTTTATCATTGCATCAAATTAATGACAGCATAAATATAGCATAGCATAGCACAGTATTGTATATGATAGTATGTTTCTGTTTATACAAGATTCTTTTTAGCAGAAAATTTCAATTTTTTTAAAGCCCCTCCGAGGGAACTTTCATGTTGTGTTGATTGCAGCGACGCATGTGGACAAAAGCGGTACTGCTTACTGTCGTAAAGATCTTGTCTAGCGCGAGCATTTGTTTTGATAGAGAGAGAAAGAAACATGCAACTTATTTGCACAATACCAATTTGACCGTAAGCACAAAATATTAAAAGAAAGAAAAATATCCTCCAGCAAATCTATCATGCTCGTTAAAAGCAAATCCTCTCTTCCAGTCCATGTGCCATAAAGCGTTTCCTAGTTTCTGCTGACTGAGTGGATCAGGCAAAGGCATTGTTAAAGACAGGATAGTTGATAGTTTTAGCCGTGGATAGTGAATATTATTATGGACTAATTACAGAGTTCAATATTAAATATGATATCTTTTTTTTTCTTATTGACCGAAACTTTGCATCTCCTTATCTCAGCTGTGCCTAAGAAAGACGTAAATCTTTCCCAGTAAGTACGTAGAGTCCATTTTTTAAAGGCCGAGTAACTTCCTACAACAGCTGAGCGCTGTAGTTTTTAGCAGTGGATTTGTTGGAGGCTATTTTCTGCAGCAAATCAATACAAATTTGTTGCTACAGTGAATATTTGCTGTAGCAACACAGTCTTTGTGGGACTGGCTCAAAACTACATCAGCCATATTCATTATAATGGAAGAACATGTCAGCTAGTGCATCATCGTGCTCATTTTATGTTTTGACAGTTTTTGGAGACAGCGTTATCAGGTACAGGCAACTTTTGCGATGATCAGTTCATAGCTTGTTTTAAACTTTTCATTAAATTTGTTGACAAGAAAATTACAAAACATCACCAGACTTACTGTATCCTTTAAAGGTTCAAGACCAAATAGATGATGATCTATAGGTTCATAAAAGTTTAAAATAACATTTATTAACACAATTATTAACAATTCAAATTAAATAATACAAATCTGGGGGTTAGAGGATTATGCAGCCTGGGTAGAGCAAGTGTTTTTAATAGTTAACACTGTTTTAATGAGGTGTCCGTTCATCTTTATGCTGTATTTTTAGGCTGTAGCTTCTGCTGCTGTGTTGGATTTCATGATATAATAGTGCTTCTAACATTTAGTCTGCCTCATTTAAAAAGCACACACTGCCAACACAGAGCACTCATGCATCTCGTCTTGTATCATGATCTACAGGGGTTTCTATTTTTGTGTCTCCCAGTGTAAAGTATGTAATTATAATTTAAGTATCACTGCATGTGTGTGTGCGTGTGCATGCCAGGAGATTTTATTTATAATTGTTAATTATGGGAAAGGCCCAGCGAGTTCCTTTAAAAGGTTGTCAGAGAAATTGCTAACAGCTGCCAGCCGCAGGAATTCAGAAATGCCAAACCAGCACTTTGTGATTGGCATGAGGAAGTTACACCCACTTTGTAATAACATGTTTCCCTTTGGTGAGCTGCCAAATGGGCTGCTGCCAATATAGACATGACAGACTGATCCGATCATCCTATACAAAAACACTGGGCCAAGGGAAACCATAATTATTTATCTGAGGCCAAGGTCAGGTCAGTGCGGAGCTTATAAATACAAATGAGATGAAACTTATAGAACAAATCCAGTAATGGTGATTTCACTGCAAAAGTCAGTTTTAAGACTTAATTATAGCCATTTTCCTTTACATTTTTACACAGTAGTAGTGGCCCTTTTTGACAAGGTTATAATGGCGTGCAGAAAGTCATGGTTCGAATATTTGATGTCAATTCTTAATGTGAGTAATTTTACGTTATCTTAACTGATTAATGATAGATTTTAATGCAGTTAAGCAGAACGATTCTCTGTCTATGATGACTGTTGCAAATTAAGTGAACAAATAGATGAAAAAGAAGGAGAAATGAGCTCAACAGAAAAGCAGTTGTCGTATATCTTCCTCGACATCGCCACACCTGCTTCAGTCTGGCTGTAATAACCGGCTCTGTCTGCTCTGCAGGTGGACTCTGACTATTTACTCTCAGACCCATTTACCCAAAATACACGCTACCGTCTGTTACGTTGCTACAGAAGCCGTGTTTCTGTCTCCAAACAGTCAATCCGCTCCTCTCCCAGTCCAAGCCTTGATGATACATTTACTTTCCATAAATCAATTTTTGAAACTCAGCAATTACCCCGCGCCACAGGGAGCCGGAGGAAATCTATAAGTCAAAGGTCCTGAAGATGCTCGATAGTCAGTTCTGTCACTTCCTGTCTGCCTGCTTCAAACCACAGTGATGGACTTTGGTGATAAAGCTAATGCGGGTCAATAATAACCATCTGACTGGACACAAGTGCAGAACAGGAGCAAGGTGAGGAAAACAGAACAGAACAATGCAGAGACCAGCATTGTTGGCACAAAATGTTCTAATGTATGAACACCCAGGAATTTTCTAATATAATATCTGATATTGTACATATATAATATCCACTGAATGTGGTTACGAATGGAAAGCACTTGTGACAAATCATGTAATAGAGATAGGATATCTTCTATCTTAAACTTTATTTCATACTTTGGTGCACTAAAGAGTAAACACTTCACTTTTTGGTTATTAAATAACGAGCTGCAAACTACATAATTACACCATTTTAAATCACTACTCCAGGCATTTTGTTCAGCCTTTAACAGTTTTAATATCAGCGCATATTGGTGAACAATATGCCACTACCAATATATCTGTGAAAGCCCATTATCAGCCAATAATATCAGCCAATCAATATATTGGTCGGGCATTAGTTTAATCATGTAAACTGACTATTACGAGTCTGATTCGTCAGGCTACAATAAGCTGCTACAGACGTGCTTTGTTTCAATTGTTAGTATTAATATGATACAGTACATAAAATATACCTATTTTTATTGTCTGAACAGCAGTATTTTTAGAAATCAATGTATGTACATATATCCATGTTGTGGTACTGCACTGTACTGTATATCCCCTTACCTCACTGTATGTCTTGTAATCAATGTTGTTTAATTTAATTTTGTATCATCTTGTACTATTTGTTGTTGTTTGCTACCTGTTCTGTTTTGCTGCTGTGGTTGTTTGTCTCTTCTCTGTATATTAATAAACTTGTTTAAAAAAAGAAAGAATAAGAAATCAATGAGGTCATCTGCGTTTTTTTTATTAACAGGAAATAATACAAGACTTGTATAAATGGGCATCAATCAAAGTGCAACTTTGGAAAACAACTGCTGATTAAACTTCACTGCGAGAAGAAAATGCCTTTGAATCTTTATTTTTTATAATGTCCCTGTAGTTATGTCATCACCATCTGTAATTATAAGACTTTTTTTTTTTTAGCTGCGAGAACCTCAAATATTTCCTTTGTGCATTGCTTTCTAGAACAATAACATTCATGAGGAACAGCCTCATAAATGAGGCACATCTTTAGCTTGTAAATACTGAAAATTTTGCCTGAACAGAAGTGGTATGGAGCTGAGACACAGAGTCTCCTCAGTGTGGTTGTAATTCCTGTTCATTGCAGATAGAGGTCAATAAAGGTCATATATTACTTACAATTCCCTTTAAACACTTTGATGCATACAGTAATGCTTTCAAAGACAGGCAGTGTTACCACCTAGTGATATGTGCAGCTAAAATGCCTAAAAGACCCTTGAGACAAAGACTTAGATTTGATTTTCTTCGGCTCGCCTTACTGCTACTTGAACAGCAGCTTTCAAGAGTGGTGATTTAATTTTTTTTTTTTTTTTTTACATGTTTACCTTTGCTTTATCCCTATCTACCCCTCCCCTCAAACATTTCTCCCTCTCCTCCCTCCCTGGAGACGGAGTAGGCAGACAGCTCTAATAAACAGTGGTGAGAAGCCTTACAGTGACGGCGTACGCTGAGGCAACCGATGTGATCAATTATCGAGTGGCCGATTCTCTTTAATTAGAGGGTTTAAGTATTGAGTTAGTCTGGGTGGGAAGCTGAGAAGCAGCATGTAAATCAACCTCATTACACTGCAGTGATTCACCTCCCAGGAGCTGTGATCCACGCAGTGTTTACACCATACATTTGTTTCTGTGGTAACATATCGAGTGGAGGAATGGCTCGGTGACAGATCCAGTTTTTTCTCCCCCCCCTCCTCCTCCTCTGCTCTACTCTCTCTCCATTTTCTTTCTTTCACTCTCCCTCCCACTCACTGCTGAAGAGGCTGTCACACTGGTTTGCCTTTTGTTGTGGAGAGTCTGGAGAGGTAGCACAATGTGTCCTAGTTAAAGCAGTGCCCCATCTGCCCGGCATAATTAGACAATTATGCTGGAAGGATCCGTCATTAATTCCTTTGTGGTGGCCAATTTCGCACCACAAAGAGGTATCAGGTTTAGTTTTTCTTTGCAGATATCTGTTCATTTACCCTGGCCCCTGTTATCGTCCTCAAGTATTGATACTGTGGCAACTTGGGGCAGGAATATATTCTCCTGCCAATATTGACTGGTTTGTACTGCTGTAGTGAAAAGACCGAGGGGAATATTGGCTGCTGTATTGCAACAAATAAAAAAACAAGCAGCTGGGAAACACTGCAGAAACACAGGCAGACACACAACAAGCAACCATAGTTAATGTATTGAGGTTACGTATGCTGATGAAATATGCATTATGTGGAATGATCCTAGTGTTGCATTGTGGGGTGTACAGAGCAATCTGAGCAGGAAAACCTTTGCATTCATTTTAAAATGCCAGTTTGACCTACAGAAACGCAGACAGTTAAATCTGGAACTAATTAATTTTATGCATGCAAGGGTGATTATGAAAATAAACCATTAACTGCCATTTTTCAAAAATGTTGCTCTTATAAGGTCACGTTTGTTGTATTGACAGTGTCAGTGCACTAGTCAGTTTAATAAACAGAGTGTACAGTGGTGAAGGGATGACGTGTTTTTGAAGGGCAACCAGGAATTTGTATCACACCGGTTCCTGTCTTTATGATACTTACACGTTTAGTGCAGCATGATAACCTTCATCAAAGAACACTTTTACGCCACTTTCTTGTTTTTTGAAATGAAATGAAGTCGCCAAAGGTAAAAAGCTACTGTTAGGCTGGTCGTATGACTTAAGTATGACCACAAGTGTCGAGTTTCTGATTTGATTTATCGCGTTCATTTTTCTACAAGGGTCTCTCCTCTTGGCGTGATGGCTATATTAAATGTTTCTAGTCTTACACCCTTTTTTAAAGATATTATGTATTTTAAACCTTTTCACATGATGACTTCTAACGTCCCCAACAAACACTGTAGTCCCATTTAGCTACTTGTTAGCAACCACCTATTTCGCAGAACGAAACGTCTTAATTAATTATTCTTGTTTCAGGCATTTGACCAGGAACACGTTCACAAAACACAATGTAGACTTGAGACAAGGGAACCAGAAGTGCTAAAATGCAAACTGACTTCCAGGTTTTAGGACTCATTACTTTACCACTCTTCTCGATTTCTAATTACATCAAAGGTGAAAAAAATACTACTAATAATAATTCTGAATTGCTAAGCTGTTGCAAACATGGGGAAGCTTCATTAAACATCTGAAATGTTGCACTTTCAGTATTAGTGCTGCATAAATCTGGCTTGTTAAATGCTAATTTCACCATGTTAGCACTCTAGGAGACATGCTAATGTTAGCACAGTATATTATATGTTAATATTAATGTTAGCTAAAATTGTTTTACTAGCATTTTAACACGTATGCAGCTGGCTGACATTAATATTGATCATTTAAAAGCATCTTGACATAAACTAAAATGTAGAAATTTGACTTGTTGGTGGTGCTTTTTTTCTGCAATACACCACCTTTGTGAAATAAAAACTTTTTTTTCACTTTGACACACTGCATTTACACGTTAATGCCAGAAACACACAAAAACTTCACATGCCAGCAAGGTCAGAGACACCCAAAAGCTAAAAGGTCAAGTTGTCTTTTATTAGCTGCTCAGGCAAAGGCAGGTATGAAAAAAAAATCAAAATAATGTGTTCTTAAGAGATAATCAAATATCAATGGTCAACCCAAAATTAGTTTCTCACTGTGACTACAGGTAATTTATGCAATTTCTACGAAAAAACGTAAACATATATTTCTCTTAAATGGAATAACATTTACAGCACAAACACTTTTTTGGTCAAAAAATCCAAATATGCAACCAAAAATCATTGCTGGGTGAGACTCTGCACGTGATAGTGATGTGCTAGATCTTTATCATTCTCACAATAAGATCAAACTGTTGGGTTTTTATTATGTAAAGAACAGAGTTGGATTAAAGGAGGGAGTGATTTCAGACACGACACAAGAAGTCACTTCAACCCTATATTTAACTTCCCAGCCTTAATACTTAATTATATGTGTCTGGCAGACTGAAGTTCCACCTCATCTGTTGTTACGAAGCAGCCTGCTGCTTGTAAAAGTACAATTTGTAAACTCCCGAATGAACATATGTGTTGTCACATCAACTGTTTCACAGTTACACTGAGTAACTCAGCTTGACAGAGACATGTGGGAAGATATCTTACAATGTAACTCAAATCTGATTAGAGCAGTGATCTAATCAGCCATGAATTCATCAGTGAAGACAAGCAGGCAAGAGAAAATCACCGCGGAGAATTCTGTATAATTATCAAAAATCTCACAGCGGTACATTAAAATTCTAATTACGACATATTATCTTAATTGCTAAGGAGATGCAAATCAAAACAAGGTTAACGCCGCTCCCTTAACATGCAGGAGAACATGTGGTGGGAAACTCTTCAATATTCACTGAATCAGCTTGACTTGTTCGACATGAGAGGCTGTCATTTTGTAATGCTTCCCCCTCTTCGGGGCGATAATCCTTGCTGAGAGCACAAGCAGCAGTGGCGCAGTTGTGCAACAATAAGACAGAACAAACATCTAATTGCTGCGCATTCATTTTCTTTTATTGTATCAAACAAAGCCGGTGACAGCTCATTGCAAGCCAACTCATGTTTCTGTCCAGAGAAAACTATGTACCTCCAACGCTTCAGTGACGAACAAAAACAGCCTTGTCTTGAGCTGAGTGACAGCGTACTTTTTTGATTATCCAAAAATCCTTCAACTTATCTGAACAAAAAAAAAACAAAAAAAAAAACAAAAACAAATCACAAAACATTTATTTGTTCTCAATCCTGGCCTGAAATGCTACAAGAGAAACAATCACTTCTAATGTGCAACAAATCCAAGAAAACCAGGGAAAAAAAAGTTCTCAAGAAACTGCAACTCCCATGGCACACAACAAATTGCTCGCCATAAATTGTATCTGACAGGTGCACACTGTAACTCTGCAGACATAAGACAGCCGGATGACAGCAGGCACAAGGGGTAATGGTGAAAGGAGAGGAACATGCCATTGAACATGGATTTATGAGTGGGTCCGGACTGAAGCGATCCATCAGTGGTGTCACGTAGCATCAAACACGGTCATGTTCAGGACACATTTCGATGAAGGTGCCAATACACAAAAGCATGCAGGGTGTGTTGGGAAATGAGTAATTTGCTGCTTTGTTGCAGAGGAGAACTCTATTGGCACCCACAAATCCAGCGCAGGCTCTTAATTGAAGTAGTTATGCTTTGATAGAGCTCCTGTTTCTCTGGAGGTTCTCACAATAGGCTACTAACAGTATGTGGCAGTTTTAAACTAACAGCCACAGCCATATTTGAAAAACCTCAGATTCTTGACAGAAAATAATAAACTAAAGGTACCCTGTGTTTTCACTACAAGATATTGGAGTTTCTCTACCACTTGGCTTTGGGATGGCGGTTACCCACATACTGTAAATTGAGTTTCTCTTTCTCACTTTCTCCCACAAACACACAGAGTGCAAACACTTTCCCAGGCACACAGTCCTTCCATTGCTGGACAGAAACAAATGGAGACCCCAGGAGTTCCCTTTGGCCCCGGCTCTAGCGGTGTATAACAGAGCCGACAGCCTCGATCATTCCTGAGAAAGCAAAAGCTGCTCAGGGATCGCTTTACAATTCTCAGGGGCTCGGATAACCTGATCTTGAACTGATCCCATGCACTGATCCTTTGGTATTGGGTTAGGAACGTGTGAAGGGGCCTGTTGAATGAGCTCGCTGGATATCAACATCCTCGCTCCGTGTTGCTCCGGCCCGCCAGATTGTTTGACTTGATTAGTCTCTGCCCAAGTGTTAGACTACCCAACGCCAAGCCCTCCAGACACCAGTATCAATGTGTCGGAGGGAAAAGTGTTCTCCCAAGTCTCAAGGTGGAGCCCATTACCCTGAGTGAGAGCACTGTAAGTTAATAGGATTTGCTCCCGATCAAGAGACTGAGCTATTTCCTGAGGCTGTTACAGACCGAAGCACAAAAATAAATGTCCCTTTATTCAACACTATTAAGCCCCCTTCCTCCCCCCTCCAAAAAAACTCCCCACCACCAACCACTCGGACCCCACCCCTCCTCATTTTCCTTGTTGGAATATCTGTTTTTACTGCAGGAGTGCTCTCCCGTCTCTCGTCCCCATTTTTTTTTTTTTTTTTTTTTTTTGCTCCCAAGCAGCCAGTAAAAGTAAAAGGTTGGCACTTTTTGTCTAAAGGAGCCATTTGTTCAGTTGAAAATGAAACTTGCATGGTAAGCACAGCCAGGCCTGCGGTTGGACAGGGGGCAGAGGGGATTCCAGATTAATCATGTGGACTATACACCATGAGGATATTCATCGAGGAGTAATTGCCAAGGGGCTTTATGTAATGTATTCTCCCCATGAGGTAAAACCTTGTAGCAGTGAGAAAGGATAATAGAGTAAGAGGATCATATATAAAAATGTTTGCTGCTCCAACCTTTAACTCGGAGCTTAACCCCGACCTCGAATAGTAATTACGGAGTTAATTGCTACCTGATCTGAGGAGGAAGCTCCATCCAGCACCACTGCAGACGTCGATTGGGCTTAAGAGCCTTCTTCTGAGGTTCAGATCACAGATTGTCTTGCATAATT
>JAQFJB010000014.1:9158376-9170206 GCA_029874875.1 Naso minor
TTAGAAAAAAAAGAACAAATTTGTAATCCTTTAACTATACATATTACATGTTCATCTGCATATAATCCTATCTTTAAAACTGTACATTAAAAATCAAAATTCTACGTATTTTGTCAACTGATCACAATACAAAATATAATCAGGGTTTGAAGTTATTTACAAATATTAAACAAATATTTTGTAGCATATTAAAAATGTAAAAAGATTTTCCCTTCTGTTACTGAAACGTGTATTTAATTGAATTTTGCTGAACGTAATACTATGTTTTAATCCCTGTGTGTGTGAAGTTTCATTGTTTGGGCTTAATTTTTGCCCAGATTTGGAGCATGGAACGTTCATTAAAGTATAAAATATAATTAAATTAATAGTTTTTCTCAATGCTATTCTGTGTAGAGAGTTCAATATCCAGGGATATAATACACATACTTATTTGTTTCTTTAGGATTTGGGCTGTACATTTAATAAATGAAAAACTCCAGTTTTTGAAAGAAGGTCAAATGAAGGCTTATGGGAAACTTGACACGCTAAACTTATCCTTACTAAAATGTGTATGTAATTGTTTATTATCATTAACAACACTTTTTTATTTTGACCTGCCCTTTTTTTTGGACAATGACAAAAGTATTTACTATATTAGTTGCTGAATGTGCATCACTGGTCACCTGCGTCAGTGCTCTCTTTACATCATGGGCCACAATGAGTATAAAGTGGTCCTGGACCATACTGTGCCATGACATTTTTTACAATATTACTCCCTCCACTGGCTTCCTATGAACTCTGTAAACACTCTGTCGGACTAAGATGCTCTGAACATCAGCTGCTGTCTGTACCTGGGAGCTGGAGTGGAGTTTTTCTCACGTCAAGTGAACGCCGCACCATTCACTAAACATTGAGCGAATTGTCTAAATGACCCTGGCTGCCTGGCACTACTGTATGCTAGTATGTGCTTCATAACGGATAATAAGACATATAAAAGTATTGAAACGCCGGGATAATGTGTTATTTAAAAGGCAAGGGGTAAATTTTAAACGGGAGTTGTATTAGTTACACTGTAATTCATATTTTGCTAACGTTACATTATTCGTTTTATTCTTAAGTTAGGCTGTATCATGCTCTTTTTACATATTTGACAGGGCCTAGCGTTACTGTACGTACACTGAATGGTAATAATTGAAAAGGCTAGCATTTTAAAAATTGGTATTTATTATATTTTACAAATATACATTGTATATTTCACTATATGAAATGCCGTCACTGGCAGCATCACTGACGTTTTAACTTCTCATGTAGCTCAAGTTTGCCTTGCTGTCAAATCTTTGTATCTATTTTTCTGCCAAATGCACGACAAAACTTTTCCTCGCTGTTTTTGCTATTTGAAAAAAAGGATTAGAACAGGTTGAATAGATGTACCGACATTTTTGTCTCCCAGTCCAGTGATGTAACGTCACCCAGCACCCTCTGCTGCTAGCTTAGCATCGTTATAACCCAACCGTTTGAGTTAAATGCTAACAGCGGTTTTACTTAAAAACTGGACTTGATGTAACGTTCAAAGGTTCAAACTGCTTAGCGCCTTATCATCATGCACCTCACGCTGACCGTTCACCACAACACCGGAGACGTTAGCGCTGATTAACAGTTAGCTGAAGCGGCTAACTACATTGAGCATCACGCTTTAGATAACACAAATACGGTTCATTTTTTACCTTAATGCTGTTTTCCTCCCAGTCGACATGTTTGGCTCTTCGTTAGACATTTTTTTAAGCAGCAACGGTTTTGTTGACGCGGTGGAGCCACAGCCACTGCTCACTGCTGGGCAAGAGTAGTACGAGGCTGCGGCTCCCTTCTCCCCACAGATGACAGTGAAGAGATATGTCAACAGCATGCAGCCTGCAGAGAAAAGTAATTGTTATGTTCGGGGAAGGATCTGTACTAGCTGTTTAGTTTTCCTCGGCCGAGCTGATGTGAATTTGACTCCCGGTAAAGGGAGCAATAGATTTAATTATCTCGCGTTATCGCGGGGCTTTCCCTCTCCCCCTCTCACCCAAGTTCAATTTTACACCCAGCACGTCCAACAAGAAAAAATATGATTAAAGTATTAAAGAATTATGAGTTCTAAATCTAAATGCTGTATATCAGCCACCATACAATACCTACTTATATTATAGGCCTATTGCATTTATGTTGTGCGTGAACTAAAAGGTGTAAATTCGCATTGCAGCTCAGTTTCTGTGCCACTGAAGGCTTTGAAGCACCAAACAGACCCCAGACCCTGAACGCACCACAGGGCCCCTCTTCATTTAAGTGTGGGTTTGTATAAATAAGTAATAAAATTAAGCTGAAATGTGCAGTTTGCTGCACAAACAGTTGACTTACTTGACAATGAGAATGCAAACAAGGAGTCAGTAAGTACTAAAACAGCTTCTTTTGCCCCAGGTCCCCCTGGTGGGTTAATTCAGCCATGGTTAATGCAAATTCTTGGAAAAATTGAATGTTTCAGTGGTGAAATTAGGGGGGAATTAGTCTGTTTGTATTCAGGGAAATTACCTGAGCATAACAGGCAAATTTCAGAACGAGCAGAGGCTGTTAAGTCGGCTGAGACACCTGCGTAGCACCTGCAGGTCATTCCAGGTGGTGCAACAGAGGTCAGCAAGAAGTCAGAGAGACAAATATTCACCTCCTCAACTGCCTGTTTATGTCGGAAACAAGATGTTCACAAGCAGTTTTCATTTTCATTTTCAACAGATTTCTTTGCATGTTAATATTATGACGAGGGGGACTTTGCTCTTACATAACTGCTTTCCCACAAAGACAAGTTAAAAAAAAAAAAAAAAAAACTGCAAGAGAATTGCTTTTGAAAAAACTTGACAGAAATATAAAAGGGAAATGATGCTTGTGGAGCAATCAGTTTCTTAGAAGAGTTTCCTTACAATACAGGAATTAATAAGCATACGGTATTAGAGCGGAAACATCAAGCAAACACACATGAAAGTGCTATAAAATGCTTTATTACAAAATTGTGAATAATGCCTCAGCAAAAAAAATGTTCAGGCCTGTGTAAACCCAACTAAGTTGCATAATTATATCTTTTCAAACAAACTTTCTCAAGGTTTGCATAGAGCATAATGTGACTTGCAGTTATAGTCATGAAGCAGATGTAACTTAACAGAAGGATCATGTACAACGAGTGTTTCAAACAAATCAACACCATCTCACCTGGTACAAATGATACAAAACATCTAGAAATGAAAACTGTATCAATTGCAAATAAAGTTTCTTTCACAAGGCACATCAGTTGGTATTAGATACTTAAAAAGACACATTCACACCGACGGTCTGCAGACATTTCAAAATATCCACTACAGTTGCCCCAGACGGTGGCCAGTTATATTTAGTGTATCAAGACATGTTGAAACAAATGTGATGAGAAAATGAAGATTTCACCAGCTGCAGATGACACTTTGTTTCATCTCTAAACTCTGGTCATTCCCTTGACTACCTAAGAGAAGTGTGCAATTCACGTATCAGGAAAAAATGATTGTGCACAAGAGGACAACAGGAGACGAACGACTGTGTGCAATGTTAAAAACAGCAGTCAAGACGAGCTTCTCTAAAGAAGACTAAGCTTTCTTAGCTTGCTGAGCGTAAATCAGATTTAAAATTTTTTGGCTATTAGGCCTCATACGAACGAGTTTCTTACATGTAATCTCAATGCAACATGTGAAACATTAAACATGCGCTGAAGGAACTGAATGCAAACTCACAATCGCTTTCACCTTTACCTGCTGTTGGCAGAAATTTTGGTTACTTTTTAAGTTAGCTTGTCTAAAAAAAAAAGTAGCCCTTAGTGTAAAACTCAGAATCTGTCTCGCGCATCAAAGAAAGAAATCTTTCAAAGATGGTGGCAGAATGTCTTTGGCAGAAGTCGTGAGAAAAGGAAAGATTGCTACAATTGCATTACAGTATGTGAAATAATTAACAGTGTTTCTCTTTCACTTGTGATGATACAGGATAGTGTAAACAGGCATAATACCGCTAAATATATTTTGCATGTGCTGAGCGCAGGCCTATACTGTTCTTGTAACAACCCTTTAAGTTCATGTGCTTCTCCTAGCAAAGGCGAATGAATGATAATGATAATAAAATTATCAGTACAAAGATATAAAAATGTCTCTTGACAATCTAGTTATCTAAATTTAACTTAAGGTTTGTGTCTAGAGGAAGCCAAAAACAAATCCAACCTCTAATCAAAACATATAATATTCCCGGGATTTGTCAAAATAAGCTTTACATACTTTAGGAAAAAAAAAAAAAAAGAATTTCCCAGTAAGAATCCAACCCATTGCTCGCAGTGATAGTCCCATAATTTACATTCTACCAGAACAGCAACTGTTACAGACAGGACAAGGGACTAAAACAGAAACTTTGCCCATATTAGAGTGAAGGGCACCGATAGCGTAGCTCTGATAAAGCATCTATCTGTCCATTTAATGTCCTCCTGGACGTCTGGGTTGAACCAGCATGAAGCAGGGGAACAGTGGCCCTTCTCTTACTGGTACCAGGGGGTCTTTCTGACCCAGTGGAGGGTGAAGCCTGCATCTGTTCGGATCTTGATGGAAGCTGCCTCGGCTTCCCTGACCGTCTCCTTCACAGACTGCATCAGGTTCTGTGCATTGTGGACCAACATCTCAGTGGCCTGTTGGGGGAATAAAAACACAAAAGAGTGATGAGGAGAACTGCAGTAATCCTTTTTAAAGCCTATTTTAGGGAAATAATGTGAAACTTGTAACCTGATACGTTCTAGTGCCGGATCGATATGGGATTTTGGGGCCAAGGCTGATATCTATATTAGGCAGGAAGAAAATTCCTAGATCCGATATATCTGCCATCGACTGAATGTAGACATCAAATGCTTGTGACAGCCGTTTACAATAGAGGTGGGATGTCTCACATTTTAACAAACTTTAGTCAAAAAAATCAATGCACTGAGGAGCAAAAATTTCATGGATTGAGGCCAATTTATGGTTCTTCTTTCGACAAATCGCTAGACAGGAATGAAAGGGTAGTGCGATGTTTTCAATTTATCCTTCGGTTAAGATGTCAGTCATCTCTATGGCAACCAAAAACCATCCTCCAGCCAGCTTTTTTAACTTGTTGCATTGTGTACAGTGTTAATTTGTTCTCCCAATCTCATCTATATCCTCCATATTTGACACCAATGACAGAATTTTAAAATGGAAGTTCAGTGAAAATTATGTCCATGGTGATGTTAACACCACCCAATCAAATTACATGACAGAAATATGATGGTGTACGGGACATATTTAAACTCTCCAGGTACGGGACATGAAATAAAAGTGTTGAACAACACATTTTTTTGTTGAATTTATGTCATTTTTGTTAAGCAACACTTGGCAACGAATGTGTTGAGAGATGACCCATAAATTGGCCTTTACTTATTAAATATCAGATTGCCCTCTGCTGGACAAATTACGTAATTGCACCAGTTTATACAACTAGTCCAAACATTTTACCAGCCTTAGCAAACCGTTTTATGATCGGTGCATATCGGAGAATAGATACACCAATAGAGATAAAACTGCAATAGGCAAATATCAGCAGGTAATACTGGCAAAACGATGAAACAGTCACATCTTAATACATTCATAAATAACACTCTGCTCACCTGCTCTGACTCCTCTTCACTGATGTTGGTACGACCCAACATGGTGGCCTTGACTGTGGACAGGATTTTGAGCTGAGTGCTGATGGTGGGAATCCGCTCGCACACCTGAAACCAGATCAGAAAATTGAGGTGAGGTCAAAATATCTCAAACTTAAGCAACAAGATGTTGCCTTTCCACAGTCAAAAAGCTGCTACAAAACCTTCTGATGAAAACAACTACACTGACCTGGAGCAGGTTGGTCCGGATACGCTTATCAGTACACTGCTTGGCCACCTCTTTGGCCAGCCGTGTGACTTCATCAGAGGCCTTGGCGATGTCCTTGGCGCACTGGATGAGGGCTCGCTTGTTTCCGCTGCCTCCACGCACCAGACGTGACATCTCAGCCATGAGCAAGGCCATTCGCTTGGCAGCACCAATGATGTCATTTCCCTATGAGGCACAGCAGGAACATCATCAGTCTGAAAGCATAAGATTTCAAAGTAAAGGTCCATTACTGTGTGCAGCATTCCCTTACTTTGCTGGACCATTTGCGGGCTTCATCGTGGAGCTGCCGGGCAGCCACCATCATGGGCTCGTTGACCATATCACCAGCCTTCTGCTCAGGGAACTCTTCATCTTTCTCCTCTGGGGGTGGAGGCCGTGGGGGAGGAACCTCGCCCTCAGGAAGAGGAGGTTTTGGTGGTGCTGCCTCATCGTTAAGCTACAAGGACACGTTAAAGTTATTATAGCTTGGGAGTCATTTTACAGCAAAGCAGTTTCAGCTGATTTCCAAAATTCAAAGTTATGCTTATCTGAGGACTTACGTTGAGCTGATCCAGTTCAGGAGGAGGTGGTGGGAAGTCGGGCTCCTGGGGCTGGAACGCCTCCCTCACCTTTGCCACAGCACCAAGAATCTTATAACCCGAGTCCAAGAAGCCCTTCTGAAGACCTGGTAATCACAAAAATTGCATTTGTCACCAATCAAAGGTTCCACATTTGCATTAAACCCAAATGTAAACCTGTTAGCCACATCAACCTACTTGGATCCTGGATGTTTCCGGCCACCGCCTTTGCGTCCATCACCATCGGAGAGATTGTCTGGCTCAGTTCATCAGATGCGGCCTTCACCATCTCCCTGAATTTAGGATCCTCAGAGTTTTCCACCTCTCGTTTCGCCACCAGGAGGATACGGTTGGCTCTGCGGGCGATGCTAGTGGCGCCTGCGACCAGCATCTGAGGCTGGTGGTTAGCCATAGCCACTCTGCACTTATCTAGGTCCTTCTTGATGGCCTCCTCGGAGGCATCCAGCAATGATTTGGTATCAATGGCCTCATCCACCAAACCTAAACATCCATAACATGTTAATAAAGGGTATGGAAATGGAAGCAATCAGGGAATTTACAGCATCTTTAAAGCACATCACCTGTCATTTTCTCCACATTGTCAATCCACTGATTCTTCATGGTTTCAAAATGCTCATAGGCTGCTTGGTTGCCAGGGTTTCTCAGCAGAATACGAGCGGCAGATACCACCTAACAAAAACAATCCCAGCTATTAATTGTCAGTCTAATGACGACTGCAACAGACTTGGCTCAAGAAGCGAGAAACACTTATGATGCGTGGCAGAGGGCACACACAAACGGAAACAGATACAAACACTAAACAGTGACATACTTGTGGTGTTAAGTCTCTTGTTGACTTGACGGCAGCCTGGATTCCCTCCACTGTGCTCTTGTTGGCAGTGCCGACAGCAGCAGCCTTTTCTGCTGTGGTGCCAAGCTTATTGGCATGGTTCTCAAAGTTGGCAGCCCTTTCCTCAAAGACCTACACATGATCAAATAAAACAATTATCCAAAAGGGTTGTTAGAAACAATACAACACCTTGCCAATGAATATGACAGCACCGAAGGAGGCTCGCTGCAGTGAGATCCCAGTGAGGAGGACGGTGAGTGTAACACTGACCTCATCTCTGTTGGGTGCATCAAGAGGGGCGGTGGCAGCCACTGCCAGTAACTTGATGGGGGTGGTGGTGTCACTGAAGATGTCCGACACCTCCTGAGTCATCGCCTCTTGCATCTTCCCTTTCAGATCCTGGAAGGGGAAGAAACTGATGTTACAGTCAGCACACACACAGGGCTTCGATACCCTCTGATCAAATAAACAAATTAAGACCATAACTATTCACTATCATGGATTATTTTTTAAAATTTAGAGGTTAATTAGCACCTGTTTTCAGAACTACACTTATAGACATATTGACTTTGAATTGTGTAGAACCAAAAAGTGATGGGAAGTAAGTTTTGATGTTTTATTTGAACTTTTCCATTTTTTAGAGAATTTATAGTTTCATGCCACATTACAGTGCTAATATTACACATTTTGCTCCATGACAATTAACCTGATGGCTGTTTTTGCTGTATATATTGCAGATTTATGGCTTGTTTTTAGTTTAAACAGCTTAAGCTTGAAATATAGCCTAACATTTTAGGAAAATATGAAAATTTTAATCTTATTGTAAGAATTTTAGAGAAGTTTCTCAAGCTCTGACAGCAGTGAAACACCAAATTACAGATTTGATATTTAAATTATTTCTCTTTTTATTATTTCATAGTCTTAAATTTTTATCATTCTAAGAATATTTTTATTGTACTTCATATGTGTTATTGTTTTTAGTAGCAGGACTTTTAGTGGAGTATTTTCCTACTGTGCTCATACTATTTTTAAGATTTAGTTTTTGTATTTCTTCCACTACTCATGACCAGCAGAGGGGGCTGTTTCTCTGTCTCCGTGTACGACTCCTGATCTATCACTGTAAAAGGTCTGAATTAGAGTGAGAGGAGTCTTACTTTCAAAGCCTCCTGGAGCTGCTGAGCCACAGCACGTGCCTGAGGGGAGTCGCCTTCTCCGCGGGCAGCCAGGTCGGCCAGCTGGGCCATGAGTTGCTCCACCTGCTCACACTTACCCAGCATCTCCTGCCTGTAGGGGCCAGGCAGAGCGTTGGCCAGCCTGCGGCCCTCTGCCACCAGCCCACGGATGGCTGCTTGGCCTAAACACACACACAAAGACAAATATATTTGGATAATGAATCACAAAAAAAACCCAACATTTTGATCATTAACTGCTAATTACCATTCTTCTATAGACTTCAGGTGTTTTAACACATAAACTCTTGTAATTAAATGACAAGTCATCAACTGCTTCTGGAATTATTTGTAAAATAAGGACAGGAAAATCTTTTTTGAGTCATTTCAAAATTACTTTTCTATGTATTTGTAAATTCTTATGTCATATCATTGTAGATTTTTTTTATTTATTTGATTTTTGTTAGGATTTCCAAACTGCATTTTCTATATGCCCAATTTATAACTATACTAAAAGGAATAGAGGAGTTTCAGGTTGAGACGCTGGAACCTGAGAATCGCATTAAGCTTGATCGATGACAGAAATAAAATACTGAAATGAAAATGTGTGATGGTTTCGGCACTTTTAAACTGTGAAATGAGCTTGTTTTATCGCTATTGAACTTCCTGCAAATAGCCGCACTTTCAATTCTGGGTAGCTTTACTGTGTCCCTGTACTAACAAAAGGGGAAAGAAACCTTTGGCTCCTTCTGTATTATTTCAAGTTGATTATTTGATATAAGCATTGCATTACATTGAGGTAAGCACTTCTCTACATTGTGCAAACCAATCATTCTTGGAGCAGCCAGCCTACAGTTCTATTGTAAACATGTAAGACCATGTCCAGATTTGAAAGAAAAGACAAGCCAAAACCAAAGAAACAAAATACAGTGTTAGGACAGTGGTGTGGAATGTCTAGTGCAGTAGAAAGCAACACATACACAAACTGTCTGGTCTGCAGTTTGGTCATAGCAGCAATGGAAAGAATGTGAAGGAGTGTGAGAGACAGATAGAGTGATGAGGAAGTTGGGGAAGATGGAAGTCAGACTCACCCACGCCACTGTCGTCTACAGTGGGATTGTCAATCCAGCGCTGCGCCTGCTCAATCTTTCCTTCCAAGTGCACAGCTGCCTTTGCAGGCCTGCTATTTGCAACAGCTTTGTTGGTCTTGGACTGCAGGTTCTGCAGAGCTGTTGCAATCTGTTTAGCCAGAGCTCTGGCCTCAGGAGTGTCACCTTTACCCCTATAAGGTAGTAAAAACATGAATGAGGTCTGTGAGGGTGTTTTATCATAATGACATAGCTGAAATAAGGTATGTAAACGACCAACTACAGCTAGAGAGAAAACACATATCAGTCAGTTTGACCTGAGGAGCTTTTACAGCGCTAGTTTAGTCCAAATTGGAGTATTTCACCTAAAAATGTGATAAAATTAGTGCTTTTTACAATCCCTAGTGCACAACTAAAACCCATACTCCACTTGTATAAAGTGTATTGCAAAAGAAGAACCACGCTTGCACATTATGACAAGATCTTTAGAAGAGGGTTGTTACAGGGAAAACAGAAGAGATAAAATACTCAACAGATTTCAAAACCAGGTTGATAGCCATTACTGAACACTGACTAAAATTTCCTGCAAATGTAAAACTTCCCAGCAACATGCAATTGGATTTAGACCATTGAGGTTAGGAAGAACAGATAATCAAGGTCAGCAAAGACACAGAAAACAAAGCCAATGTTGATGATGGTGCAATATTTCCAGCAGTCAGTAACTCACTGTCTTCTCAGATCAGACAGCTTGGCAGTCATGACAGCAATCTCTCCAATAGAGCGCAAGATGTCTTCTCTTTCTTTGGGGTCCTCACACATGTCTGCAATCTTTTTGGCCTCGGTGAGCAGAGCCTTGATGTTCTCCTCTCCCTCTGAGCCGCCGTTAGGGTCTGCGAGCCAGTTCTGCAGGGGTAGGAAACGCACAAAACAAAAATTATTTCATCCAGAGGTTCAAATCCAAAAATTATTTCATCTAGAGGTCCAAATCCAAACCTGAACAGGGTTAATAGCTCACCTGTGCAGCATCAATCCTTTTGGCAATGACTTGCTTGGAGTTAGTCATGGCCTCCAGCTTGCGAGCAGCATTTTCCACCTTGCCAGTTAACACATCGAGCCCCTGCGAGACCTGCTGTGCCTTCTGCATGGCGGCTGGGGAGGCACCCTGACCTCTGGAATGGAAGGAAGGAAAACACATTAATACCATAACTGCTATGTCTTTAAAGGCCACACATGCACTGTATGTTTCTCCTGTTTAACAATAACATTTTATAACTAAAAGCTTCTATTTCCAGACGTGGCTTAGAAGCATCTCTCAGTTTTCAGAGAAGTGATTCAACAAGGGGTTAAAGTAGATTATGGATTAATACCAGACAGCTGCTTTTAATCTGGCGCAGCTCAGGGTCCCTAGTGACAACCAGATTTCATATCAGAGGAATATCACTTCCACTCTTACACACTGTAATCCTTTTCTGCATACTTACTGCCTTATACTGCCCACCCAAAATGAAACTACTGCAGAAAAGATGCATTTATCAATAAATAAATCTAGTGAAAATGTTATTATGGAAAGTAGAAAACAAACAATAACAGAACATGGAGGCTATTTGAGGAATGAGCCATGACCTGCTGTGTGAAATGATCTTGCATTCGTTTTGGCTCAGACACAAAAACCAATGTGTTTTATGGTTCAGTGTGTACCTGGCTCTCATCTCAGACACCTGGTCTGTCATCTGGCCCAGTGTCTTGGCTGTGCCTAGGATATCTCTGCGCTCCTTCCCAGCACACAGCTCACCAACTTTGCCTGCTTCATCAAGGATCTGGCGGATGGCCTGCTCGCCTGCGTCCCCTACAAGCGCAACACAAAGTCAGACACATCGATAACATCACTAGATACCAGTAGATTATTATCAAGAGGATGTGACTGGTGGCAGAATGAATAGTTTAATGTAGAGGACAGGGATGTTTATTACCTGGTTGAGCATTTGGATCCCTCAGCCAGTTCTTAGCCTGGGCCATCTTTGAGTCGATAAGCCCCAGAGCCCTTTTCATGGCCTCTGTGTCCTTTGGAGTTGACAGACAGAATAAATGAATAAATTAAAGGGAATCGATGAAAGCAAAGAAAACTAAAAAAGGAGTCAATCGATGCTCTTGGTCATTCTATGTATACATGTTCTCTCTAAAACTCACGGGATGACCATTAGGGACACTAGAGTTAATA
>JAQFJB010000014.1:9237127-9252403 GCA_029874875.1 Naso minor
GGTTAGGTATGTTCCTCTTCAGGTGGTGGTAGGAGGGCCGAGGATGTCTGTCAAAAACAGTGAGACAGAAAGTGATCTGAAGGTCTCTCAGGCCTGTCCAGCCGACACAGGCTCGTACACAGTTATAGTACGAAACAGAGAAGGCTCCGCACAACATACAGTGTCCCTCAGTGTCATAGGTGAGACTCACTTTGGTCTAGGGTTAAGTATTGAGTTTTTCAGTGACTTTTTGATGTTGTAACACTGATATTTGTTACACCTTAAATGCATGTGAAGATATGGATGCCTTACAAGCACCCCTTATTGCAGAGATGTTTTTAACTCTGGGATAATCTTTTAAAAGCAACAACAATGAGACTATTTCTGCTCTTAAATATCTCCTAAGACCGGCCTGATCCACCAGCATCCCAACCCGTTGTTTCCCAGCTGTCCACCCAGTCCCTGGTCTTGTCCTGGATGGGTCCCAGCTATGATGGAGGCACTGCTGTGTTGGGCTACATCGTTGAGGTCAGACAAGAGGGCAAGGACAAGCCCGGGAGCTGGACTGAAGTAATAAGCCGATGTAAAAGCACATCATACCGCGTTCAATCCGGCCTGGAGCCTCTGGGGCAGTACCGCTTCCGAGTCCGAGCCTACAACTCAGCAGGGGTCAGCGAACCAAGTCAAGAGTCTGACTGTGTCACGATGGCCACCAAAAGTAAGTGAATGAAAAGAGGATTTGCGGGGTGACTTTTCTGCATTCTGTCAGAAGGGATGTACTCATTTTTTGTCTTTTTTTATGTTTGAAGCGGAAAAGAAGGAGAAGGCTGAGTCTTATGTCGCGGTTATTCCTGACACCAAACACAAGGTCACGGACCATTACAATGTGCATGAGAAGCTGGGAGTGTAAGCATGGATTCTTTGTGTATAAAACAAACTTTAAACATACCAGAGGAGTTAGACGCTCAATTCAGTTCAGACCATTTTCATGTAAATGTAAATTTACATGAAAATGATTTACATGTAAATCAAGCTGAAGTGAAGTTGTATTTTCCTCATGTTTCCAGTGGGAAGTTTGGTCAGGTGTTCCGGCTGACCCACAAAGAGACGAGTCAGGAATGTGCGGGGAAGTTCTACCGAGCCCGAACCTCTAAGGAGAGGGAGGCAGCACGGAAAGAAATCGAACTAATGAACTGTCTTCACCACCCGAAACTGGTCCAATGTCTGGCGGCCTATGACACACGCTCAGAGATGGTCATGGTCATGGAATAGTAAGTAGTACCGTAGCGGAGAAGTGACTTTGATCCTTTAAAATCAGTGTTTAGCCATGACGGGAAGTTTCTAGTGCCAATAAGGTCAAAGCCAAGAGGTTGTCCTCAAATAGCTAAGCAGGTAAAATGAAAAGCCATGGTTTTTTGTCAGTCACATTATTAATGTGACTATTGGTGACACTAGTGGCTGATTAAGGGGCTATTGGGTGGATAATAGGTGATTACATATGTTGGTTTGTATAGGAGATTTAGTTTGACTTTTATGGAAAGACAAAAAAGTACCTCATTTGAAACCATTTACACCATAAAAAGACAGAAAACATTTGAGAAAATACTGCTGAAAACAAGGAGTAGGCCTACAGAAGCTCCACTTAAGGTTTGTTTGTCCACCCAGTATTGCAGGTGGAGAGCTCTTTGAACGTATCGTCGATGACAACTTTGAGCACACGGAGCCCACCAGCGCCCGCTACATGCAGCAGATTCTGGAGGGCATGCGGTACGTTCACAAGCAGAACATCGTCCACCTGGACCTCAAACCGGAGAACATCGTCTGTGTGGATACTACCGGGACACAGATCAAGATCATCGACTTTGGCCTGGCCAGCAGACTGGGTGAGTTTACCAGATTTATGGAAACGATCTCATAATGATCTCACAGGGACAGAGAGTAAACTCCTTTGAGTGTATTCTCATGATTGACATATCCTGTTCTTATTTTAGAAAAAGTTAAAATATTTGGAAATCCAAGAGTCCTTTTAAGGCATTCTGAAAACGTTGTCATCAACTTTGTGCAGCCTTGTGCACCCAGGAAAGAGAATAAAATGTATCCTGTTATTGTTGCATAAAACCTCTCAATACGAGTTCTTCATATTTCTCTCTGACAGCACAGCAAGGTCTACATAGCGTCACTCATCTCAACACAAGCCAAAAATAACCAGAGATAACATCAAGAGGCGTCATCTTTAAATTCTTAGACATCTGCAACACCCTTTACAAAATGACACCTCCTTAAATAGACAACTACCTCAACTCAATAAATGCAGCAAAGCCTGTGAATTCAGGCAGAAAATTTGGTGATGCTGCAGCTCCAAACTGGGTGGTCTATTTAGGGATGACTAAGCCATCTGTAAATAGTCAAATTCAAACCGGCAAATATCAAACATTCAGAGTAACATCTTGAATGTCTTTGTGTGCCTTTAACTTTCGTCTTGGTTTTCAGAGGAGGGTAAACCTCTAATGGTGATGCACGGTACGCCAGAGTTTGTGGCTCCTGAGGTGATCAACTATGAGCCTGTTGGCCTGGAGACGGACATGTGGAGCATTGGAGTCATCTGCTTTATCTTGTAAGTCGATCCGTAACTGTAGTGGTTCGAAGTACAGTCACAGTAACCCATACTGAAAGGAGAAAATGGAACAGGGGGTGTGGGCCAGAAAACAATTTGACATGACTTACATGTACCCATTTCTTCTGTCTTTACCTTAGTTGACGTATAAGCGAAGTCCCTTGAATAAAGCTCCAAGTAAAAAAGAAACATTTATCACAAACTCAAAAAATGCAAATCTATTTTGTAAAATGTCTCGTCTGTCTGACTGATTCCCTAAATGCAGATTTGGCGCCATCTCCTGGTGATATTTTATAAAACAGTAGTCCGTTACACAACAGAAGCACAAAAAGTGTGCAAAATTTCAACCAAACCTCGCAGTAGCTTAAATGATAATAATCTTTAGATAATCAATTTACCATCAGGTCAATATTAAGAAGAACACTTCCCTGAGGATATGGTGACAATGACAGTGCTTTGTCTTATAAAGTCTGAAAATAGACGCAGACTTCTTGGAACATTCAATCTGCGATTAAGCTCCATATTTTATTTTAGGACTGAGTGGTGGCCAAAAGAATACTTCAGTGCAGAAACATGGCACTTATGTGAGCTTGTATAAGGCTGTGCGTGTTTGATTAATTGTTATATTGATTTGTGTCGTAGGCTCAGCGGAGAATCTCCCTTCCAGGGTAACAGCGATCCTGAGACTTTTGCTCTTGTGACTGCTGCCCGCTACGAGTTTGACCAGGAGAGCTTTGAGGACATCTCTGATCAAGCTAAAGATTTCATCAGCTCCCTGCTGAAGAAAGACCGGAGGTTGGTCTGGTTTTCTTTTATTCTCCTTTTTTTTTAGGAGTATGTTGCAAGCAAAATCTCCGCATGATTACTATGGGATAGGTGCACGCAGCTTTAATTTAAGATTTAAGTACCTCTTTGTGACACAGCTAGATTTAATCTCATTACCTGTGAGGAGTAACAAGAAAAGTGAGGAACATGGAATGGATTAGCTTTAGCTGATAGTAAACAGACATTTCCAAACATTTGCAGACAATTTGCACAGTACCAAACTACTTTATAAGCCTTGAATATGAGTTAGAACAAGTGAAGGACTCATTTATTAATAACAGCAAGCTCAGGAGACTGCGGGCAGCATTTGATTCTCCCTCTTGATCCTCTTGCTCTCTAGGTGCAGGTTGTCATGCATTGAGGCCCTCGCCCACCCCTGGATGGTATCTTTTACCCCTCTGACCCGTAGACCCACCAAGTCCCTCAATAAGGGGAAGATGAAACGCTTTCTGGCCAAGCGCAAGTGGAAGGTGACACAAGTGAAAAATGCAAAACATTGGACAGATGTACAATTTCCTTATCTGTGCTTCCCTATGGTGACCTTTCAATCCGTTGTACCATATAGACCTGAAGCTTGGTTATGAGTGTAGTTTGTCATCCACTGCTATTTGTCCTTTAAACTTCTAGAAGACTGGCAAGGCTGTTTTGGCCCTGCAGCGGATGGCTAACCTCTCAAACAGGCCAGACTCTCCTGGCAGCTCCTCAGAGGGTGAGACAGATAAAAAGACCCGCACACACACACTCATGCACACACAATACCCCCTATGTCCTAGAGCCACGTACATATGGCAGATGACTCACAGTTTCTGATTGTCACTTCAAGTTTACCCTTTTATGATCAGTATAGCCTTGTTTCTGTTTTATTCGTCATCGTCATCCCTTTCATCCAGAGCCAGGCTGGAGCCAAGAGGCAGAGGAGGCCATCCAGTCGTTGGATAAGCAGCTTCAGAGTGAACCTCGCTTCCAGCAGGCCCTGAAGGACACCACCCTTCCTAAAGGAGCAACTGCTCAGCTAACATGCCTTGTCAATGGTACAGTGACAAAACTGTGATGCACTTCATTAAATAATGCCCCCCACCACATTCTCAAAGGACAACAGCATGAAAGACCATACTGACTGAAACCCTCTGACTGCAACAGACCTAAACTGGCTATACTTAAAGCTGCCATTATTTCTATTCTTAAATTAACTATGGATCAAATTACAAAATTATTTTGAAAGCAATTGCTTGTAGGGACAAATAATTATCACCCAGCTCTGTAGCTTCCATCAGTTTTATGGAGCATGTCACCTTCTTTTAGCTCATTGCTGGGATTTTTACCGTCCACAACAGCTAGCCTGGCTCCGTCCAAAGGTAACTAAATCCCCCTATTGGCAGCTTTTTAAAGCTCACTAATTCAAGCATTATATCTCCTTTTTTAAAATCCATATAATACCTAAAGCAACCTACGATGATGGCAAGACTACAGGAAGTCCTTCGATATCTTTGGACAGAGCCAGGCTACTCCTTTTTCCTAACATCTTTGTGCCATGCTAAGCTAAGCTAAGCTAAGCTAAGCATAGCTATTAAAGCAGCAAAGTTAAGAGTAAGAAGGCAAGTCAACCAAAAATCCATTCATTCCTATGAGAATCTCCATGATATCCGATGTGCCTGTGAAACTCCTCCCCTGCATAATGTTTCAGTGAGGAGTTTGCATCAAGTATGTTTTAAAAAATTGAACTTTTGGCGGTGAATTTTGGAGAGACTGTATGACAGTATGCTAGCTTATCTAACAAACTGCTATAGCTATGAGGCTGTTTTCTTCAATTCAGTTGCTCATTTGGATTGTCAGGTGAGTTTGTGTAGTTAGAAAGAGAGATCATAGTTTTAACACATTGTGAATTTTATTCTACCACTGTTAACGTTTCTATACTTCCATCAAAAAATGCATTTCCTTACATTTGACACTTGGGGCTTTATCCAGATCTACGGACACCAGTATATATCAGTGGAAACTGGGCGTAAGGGTTTATATTTACTGTACAATGTACTGTTGTGCAGTTGTTCCCAAACTTTTCAGCCCAGGACCCCCAAAATAATGATACCAGAGACTAGGGACCCCCATTGACCTTGGAGGTGGCACATAACGTTATGCACAGCCATGCACACCCACTATAAAGCCTATGGAAACACAAAAGAGCAACAGCTTAACACCTATAATATTATTTTAAAGTAATTTATGGCAGAATATAACAAAGAATATAACCAGAATTTCTACAATGATGGGTTAAATATGCAATTTTAAGTTATTTTAAATTGATCTTTGGAAGGCATCGCGATATATATATATATATATTGCAATGTGTGTGTGTATATATATATATATATATTTTGGTGTAAAAACCCCTTAATTCAAACCATTCAGGCATTTCATGTTGATATATTTTATTTTTTCATTTAAAAGGAATATTTTATGGTCCTAACTCTGTACTAATGTCTTATTGTTTCCATCCTAGGTTACCCACAGCCAAAGGTGAAGTGGCTTCAGAATGAGAAGCCAGTGTCTGAATCGTGCAGAGTGACCATGAAGCACCGTGAAGACGGTCTCTGCTCTCTGGTTTTGGCTGAACTGGAGCCCTCAGACTCTGGGGTTTATGTGTGCAGAGCCAGCAACAAGCTGGGGGAAGCGATGTGCTCTGCCAAGCTAAATGTGGAGATGTGACTGTGGAGGCGAAAACTTTGATTTCATTTTGAAGGAGACTTTTTTAGAAGTACAGCGATTTGAAGAGCCTGGATTTTAACATGGCACGGACGTTTTTTCACTGCCACACAAATGACTGTTTGCACACAGATTCAAAGCAAAGAGGTTGTCACGATTTTCTACCATTACAGGGATAATGTTTGGACCAGCACACCAGAGCCCTTTGTTTCACAGCTCACTTGTCACTTCTCTTACTGTATGGCTAACATGTTCAGCTACTAATGCACAAGGTTTTGCTGTACTGATATAATATTATTCTTCTGTGGTCGAGTTTAGTTCCGTTCACATGACTAGTCACATGGAGATTGTACATTATGCACATATAAATATCATCCAAATGTAAATCTTTTTTTAAAGCATTAAAATTAAAGTTGGAATTTTGCATAAAACCAGCTCGGTTGAAAGTAAATCTTTGACATAATTACTGAAAGGCATAGGCAACAGTTAAAAATGATAAAATAGACTTAGTGATCCCACACTAGAGAAATTTGCATACTACAGCAGCTCAAAATGAGGAGAACAGGTAGAAAAAAAAAGACGAAATGGTTATTGACGATCGATTTTATTTGGACAGTCTGCCCACAGACTATTGGTAACATTTAGACAAACATATCAGTTAATATTATTGTAATTATTGAACATTTGTAAATGCTTTGTTGAAATGTAACAGATAGTTTATAGAGTATCTGTAGGCAGACTAGCCAAAAAAAAGCCAAAAAAAATAGCCATAAAAAATATAAATAGAATAGTAAATAAAGCTATAAAAATCTGAATTTACTGAACTAAAAAACGTGCAGGCGATATACAATTTGCTGTATGAACATACAAATATTACACATTAGGATACTGTGAATATATGGTTAAAAAAAATGAGGATACATTATATAGAGTGACTAGTATACTTATAGCTGTATAAAAATGATACAGTATACAATATAATGTATAGATCTGTTAAAAGATATAAAGATCATGTTCAATCTAAAACAGATATTATAATAAACAATGCAAAAGCAAACAAAGCATTGAGGCTAAAATAAATTTTTACTCAAACTAAAACAGACTGAGGAAAAAAAAAAAAAGAATCAGTCAGGGGTTGAAAACATTTAACTCTTATTTATTAAAGCGTACCACCAAGTTCCCCAATGACATGCAAGACAAATCAAAGACATCTGAAATTTTTTTTATCAACTTTATGACCACATTAAACTTCACTGGACAATCCTTTAAATATCAAAGGTACAGCTGAAGCGATGAAGTATTATGTAAACATTGGTTTATTATTATTTTGTGGGACTGGACAACAAAATCAGCAACAATTAATCATAAACCAAACACATCACTGTGTCCATCTTTTCCTTTTCAGGTACTTTCACATACATCAGTGTTTGAACGTTAAGTTGAGTCTGTGAAAAGATCATCGCAATCATTATTACTAAACTTTTTTTTTAAAAACACTTCAATCCCAGGGTCAAAGATATGAAATCATTTTCGCATAAGCTTGATTTGCTTCCATGTATTCGTGCTTTTTATTAGCCAACATACTGATCCTTTCAGTATCACAATGCCCATTGTGTTAATTCATCCTCATCCAATGTGACAGCACTGATTACATAAACTATCCTACCCCATGACACATATTTCCACAATACAAGTACCTTGTTTGGTGACTTGTAATTCTTAAATATATGTTAGTAAATTAGTTAAAATATTCACTCAACCCTGAAACTGCAAAAATAAACATTTAATTCTATGATTTAACAGTTGCAATCATATAATCCGTTAATTATACCTCACTGTTCCCTTACATTAGTTGCTTTTCTAAGTTACATTCATTATACTGAGAAGACGCAGACAAGGACAGAACTTATAAAGTGTCATCAGTTGACAAGGTGCCCAAAATATTAGACTGTGCTGAGAGGTTTGGTCTTGACATTTTGCTGAATGATGTCAACATTATCTGTTTAATGGCAGGCCATTCATAAAAATATCTGCATGAAAACAGACCTTCAATTCTGGGGATAAAAACACTTTATTCATCCCAAATATGAATTCCAGCTTTCAAATTTTGTTAGGGATGACTAATGATGTTCTCTTTTCCCTCACCCATCCATCTTTCATTTCCACCTAACATCTGTAAATAAAAGTAGAGTTTAAAAACCAGTTGAGAATCAATCAGGCACTGAGTCTTGTCAAAGAAGCTTGCTGCGTTTGCTGCAATGGCACAGTAACACCTCTCGCTTCTTTCTAAGGCAGTGTTTCCTCATGTGATCAGTCATTTGTGTGCACACATCTCTGCTTGTTCAGCTGAGATGATGTGGTGACCCACACGTGTTAATACTGTTGCTCAAGCCTCTGTTGGATTCTCTTCTGAAGAAGATTCCAAGCTTTCAGTACCTTTTAAAATAAAGGATGACGTGAAAATTAATACAGAAATACTAATTTTACCTTCATACAATGCAGATGTGCAGCTTTATAATGACAGCACTGATGTCTGACCTGTTTCTGAATGACCTCTGGCTCCCACAGGGTGCTGAGCACCACGTTGGCGTGCTCCACTTGCTTAGCGTTGGACCACTGGCTCTGCAGGCGGCGCATGGCTTCTTCTGAGCTCACACCGTCTCGCTCTGTTATCCTTGACACCGCCTAGGAGGGTAGACAAGAGGAGGCATGCAGGCTGGATGAACAAGAGTTTCTGGTGTTCAATTTTTGTCTAGAATCTCAAATGTTGGGCCGCCCTGGTAGCTCAGTAAGTAAAGCGGGCGCCCCATTTGCGAGGCTGTGTCCTCGCTGCAGCAGCCCTGGGTTCAATCCCACCCTGTGGCCCTTTGCTACAAGTCATTCCCTCTTTCACCTCCGTTTCCTGTCTACTCTTCAGCTGCTATCTCATGTCAAGAAAAAAGACACAAAAGCCAAAAAAATTTTTTCAAAGAATTTCAAAATGTTTTTGTTTCTTTAGGAAACATAACACATAACTCCTGTGCAAAGTTCCTGTTAACTTAAACAAAGTAGCGATAGGAGGCATTTTGACTGGAATGCATGACCCATGACGGGATCATTAATGTCACCGACCCACCCCAGCCACAGCCTGTCCAACCCGCTGCCGTCTGGCAAGACTTTTGTAAGTATTTGCTGCTGTACCGGCAAACAGAGGGCAGCATTTATCCCCCTACAGTGAGAGACCTCTTCCTCATCCTTTACACTCAAATGTAAAAAGTAGTTTTTAATGTCACTAATTTATCAACTATTAACACACTGAGATAATTTTCTGTCTTAAGTAGTAATATCAGGGGATTAAAACGGCATTTGGTTGTAAAACCTTGTGTTATAAAATGATATTGATTTAATTTTGAATCTTGAAAATTTACAACTTTGGTGCCCCCCAGTGGTAGTCCCCCAAAACACAGACAGCATTGTGTGGTGGTACTCACACACTGCCTCTTCACTACAAACAGAACTGACGCTGTGAGAATCTTTCTGAAAAACGCAGCTTCAACGTTTGCTGTAGACTCAAGAGGAAAAATGCAATGTATAAGCATGAGCGCTATGTGAACTGTCCAATAATAATCTTTGCATGCTGTGATCAGCGGTAGTCACTTTTACACCGTTACATTCTCCTCCCAGTCACTCAAGCTGATGTGACTCCATGTCTGCAGGGGCAAACACATTACCTCCTCGTCAGGGATGATGGTGACCCACACCTCGTGCACCATGTCCGTCCAGCCGGCCTCCAGGAGAACTGCTGCATCCACCACACACACTTGCTTACCTGGAAAGAGGATCACAGGAATGTTGAGTTGACCTCAGTTTCTTTTTTTTTTATCTATGCATACGTCAGTAAGACCAGCACATGATCTTATCTGGAAGACAAGTGCTGGAGGAGGAAAACTGTCTTTTTTGGATTTACTGTAGCTTAACAATCAATGCTGTTTTCTGAATCACATATTCAGTGAGAAAAAGAGCAAAAGACACAAAGTATGAGTGTTATTACTTTAAGAGCCAAAGAAATAAACATGGAACCAAAACCAAATTTTTCCAAAAATTGTAGAAACATGTAATAAAGGAAAACTAGGACCATGTTCATTCATACATGTACGTTCAAACAGTACCTTCCTCTCTGGCTTGGCTGATTCTGCTCTTCACCAGAAGTGCAATCTCAGGCCAAACGATGTCTGTTAGGGCTTTTAACCGCTCCTGCATGAAAAACAGCATCTTCGATAAATTTGTTGACACAGTGATGTAGTCCCACACTGCATTCTGCAACGCTGAAAAAAAAATGTGCTGAAGCATTACTCATGCTGATATTACCGGATTTCCAAAAACCTTCTTTCCCAGTGCTCGTCTGTTGATGGTTTTATCTTCATTCAGGAGATCTGAAAGTGACAAAATAAACAAATTACTGCAAAGCAACATGTGGGGTTTCAAACAGCATAACATTTACTGTACAATACAACATAGAGCTCAAACTGTTGTTGCTGTCATTGAGATTTATGCAACCTGATGGTGGATTCGTGTGTATGCTATCATGCTCATATCTCAGACACAAGTGAATAATGAGTGGAATTTAGATCCAGAATTAAATCAAAATGCATCAACCATTAAAATTCATCAAATAAGATAAGGTATTAATAGATACAATGATTACAGGTTTATCATACAATTACGGGGCAACCAAAAAGATAATTTTTTAAAAAGGACCTGCAGTTTCTTGTCAGTCAGACTTGAGACGGAGCAGTTTTGGCCTTTGAAAGTTTTAAATTTTAACATTTAATTTCCCCATCTATGTCAGGTCTTCCGGTTTACCGTCTTTCAATTAAAAATTAATCTTTGAAGCAAAGTTAAAAATTTTACTGGAGTTGTCTGAGAAAACGTGTTTGAGATTCTTTAAACGTTCAGAAACGCTCGTCTTCATCTTTAGACGAGGATAGACTGCAGAAAATCAAACGCTTTCATCACAGAGTTTATTCAGTAGTGTAGAGGAAAATAAATTATGGGACTTTGAAATTCCTACAACAGTGACAAGACAGATTGATTTGAAGAAAAATGATTTAGGACTCGTGACCTTTACCAATGTTGAATTTTGACCTTCAACTTTAATGCACCATCAGTCTGTAAATGGGCCATTCAGAAATATTAAAGCTAGAAGTCATCCTGTCAACTTTCATATGAAATCAAATCAACTGTGTCTAAGATACTACAACTCTGACCTTTACTTACTACAGCGCGCTCATTACGTCAAATACTTTTAGTCACATGTACAAACTTTTTCCTCTCGCTCTCTTGACTTGTGTTTAAGTTAGCAACAGGCGACAGAATGAAACCAACACTGAACATTATTGGAAACATTTGGGATAATCTAAGTACACGACGAAAGTTAACATCCATTTAGACATTTTAATGTGAAAATGTCACATATTGTTCATTTAAAAATGTAATGCAAAAGTGCAATGTTGCCCTGGATTGTGTTTGAGATGCCACTAATGAAATGAATAACATATCGCCAACCCTCGTCCAGCACCTCCGATAACTATATGTCCTCACACAGAGTGTTTCCTCACCTGAACCAAATTCTTCAAGCACTCTGTGATAGGCCGCTGTGCCAGGCTGGTACACCTCGTGGCCCAGCTTGTCGCAGTCAATCCCTACTGCGCCTAAAGCTTCCAGCCGCTTGGCGATGGAGCTCTTCCCGCTACCGCTGCCTCCGGTCAGGCCGATCACACATGGGAGAGGAGGGAGATGGGACGTGTCCTAAGGCGAAAGACACAGAGGACATACAAGGGTGCAGATATTTGCATCGGCCACAAACAGCTCCAAAACAAGTCAGGCCTGCTTTCCACACTCGCTGCAAGGGAGCTACAGTACCCGTCTCCCTGAGAGTGCAGCAATAAACAGCCTAAAGGTAGCTGCCCAATGGTAGACTGATACCACCGCTCTAGTGAGTGAGACTAGCTTGCAACACACATCTACCTCTTTTCATTAGAAGGTCGTCATGTTGTTTAACACTTTGAACTTTGGCGTATGCTGGAAAGAAGAGCTGTTATAGTGTTACCTGGATGACATGGTTCCTTTAAGACCAGTTAAACATTAAAGTTTGAAAAAGGCCGACCCGTCCTTGTTTAACCTTTGTTACTAAACGCTCAGCAGCCATTTTTTCTTTTTAAACTTGTGATTTCCTCAATTCCCTTGTCAAACGATAAATATCTTTAACATAACCTACTTTCGGCGGAGTAAGGAGGGTGCCCAGCAGACGAGAGCGTAGACTGGAGGAGCTGATCTTCTCCTCTTCGGTCTCAGTGTGGTGAGCATCTTTAAGCAGCTGGATCTCATGGAGGACGAGAGCTGGGAGGCCCTGATTCAGGAAGCAGAGGACACTAAAATTCAAAAATGTTTGAATGTATACCAAATTGAAGGCAGCCTATATCTGGACCAACAAGTTTTCTTTTAACAAGCCATTATAAAATTGTTCTTTCAAAGTGATGCTCAGGAATTCTCCCCACATCCAACACACTGGACCTTACCGCCACAACTTTATTTAAAAAATGGCTTCCCTATTGTAGATCAACACATTAGAAACAATGATTTTACAACTTTTCCAGTTGGTTGAGAGATATTCATTAACTCTGAAAAGTCAACTAGACAGTTTTCCTCAACTTACATTCTCAGCACGTTTCTTGTTGACAGCCTCGCCTCCGCCTCTCGTCTCCTCGCTAACCACAATGCACTCCAGCAAGGGGTCGACCACAGAGACTCCAAATGGGTCGTCCAGCGGCACGATCTCCACCTGCAGTGAGGGTTTGACGTCTTGCAAAAACTCCTGTAGTCTCTGGACCCGCACAGAGTAAGGCTCCACCAGCTCTTTTAGCACCTTTTCTAAGGAAAAAAAGATGTTGGGAGGGTGGGCTGACTTCTGACTGTCTCAAAATATGAGACAATCACCTGAGGAATATTCGGTGAATACACATGGAATCACTGAAAATAAGCTACTCACTTTTTAGCATTGCTTGGTCACACACACCAATAACAAACCTTCTATTGGCTAGAAGGCATGAGATGTTGAGCAGCGTCTTGTGGGCCCCGTGGAGCCGGTCAAATGTCCCCCCCACCACCACATCGCTGTAGGACTCCATGGCTTCTGCCTTTTCTTCAGGCTCTTTCACCCCTTCCTCTTTCTCCTGCAGCCTCATGAGCTGTGAGTGAAGCAGCACTGAGGGCAGGCCGGGGCTGCAGACGTAGCAGTGGCCCGTGTACCTCTGCAGACATTGCTTGACCTGATGTGACTCATGCGGGTCCTGCAGGGGAAAGTCTGTTAGCACCACCTCCGGGGAGTGAGACAGCGACTGTGGAGTGGGAAAAGGGCTGTTTGGGATTGTCTGGGCTTGGGACTGAGCACGAACATTGGTCAGCAAAACACGGACATCCAAGTGCCCGCACACATCAGCCGCGTTGCTGTAAAGGCGGGAAATAACCGTGGACAGGTCCACCACTGGCGGAATGAAAACTGGCCGAGGCTGACTCCCACTCCCCAGGTTGAGCCCGGGGTGGAGGTGGACGTACAGTGTGCGCTCTACAAGCTGAGCAGCTGAGCTGAGCACCGGAGCGATGCGCAATGGGAGGGTGTGGAGAGGCGACGTCAGCACAAGGATGCCCGTGCTGAACATGGACATGATACTGGCTGATGTTGCAGGGGATCACAGTCGTTTCAGTAACTGAGGGTTCACTGTCAGGGCGCGGGATCACCCTGGAAAGGGCTGAAAGACGAAAGACAAGTGACACTTATTTAAGGATATATAGGAAATACATTGTTTAAAACAACAACACAGAAGATTTAGACCATTAAGAGGACAAAAGACTATAAGAAGTTATAAATTACTATAGCTACATTTTCTTTACTGTTCAAGTAATTCTTTCACTCTATTTATTTTATTCTTTTATTATTGCTACCAAATAACAGCAGTTTCTGTACTGTTCTGTCAAATTTTCCACACACTAATCATGTTTAGAGCGTGACATTTTATTAGTTTTGCTGGTTTATCCTCCTGACAGGGCTGTTAGCATGCTCTCCATGTTTTTAGTTAATGAAAAGCATCACCGTCTAAATTAGGACAGAATGACGAGCTTTCCTAACCTTGACAATAGCATTCTTATTTCACACACCTTCACCTCTGCTGATGTCACAACTCGCTCCTCACACTGTCACAATAATCACCGTTGTGATTTTGCAACATTTTAACACTGCCACACTGTGTTTGGCGCTGGCTGCCATTCACGACTGGAAGCTCTCATTTCTGCAGAGGCGAGGCTCACACATGTCCCTCACATTCAACAGCAGGTTCACAAGATTGCTTGGACAGACCCTCGACCTGATCGTGCTTCTTGTCGCACTTCCAGTCACTCAGCAACCAAATAACAAACGCTTTAAGTTTAAATACACAGCGTATGCGTGTGATTTGAGCTGACAGTCGATCAATGTTTGGCTAATACGACCTCTTTCTGGCTAGCTAAGTTAGCTAGCAGCTGTTAAGAGGGCAGCAGCTTAACCGAAGTTTTAACAACCGTAAAATATGAAGCCAAGCCAATTATTTTTTGTCATAAACTGCCGGAGCTGAGATGAACTTGTGTTGTGTTCAAAGTCACAGCAAGCTAGCTGTATAGCCTAGATCTATCACACTGTTTGAAGGAATCTGCAATAAAAAAAACTTTTCAAAGTGAAGCTGTTTGATCACAGTGACACTTCTAGAGAACTGTTCCAATGTTACAGAAAACCCCACGATAACGGAGAGGTCTGTTTTGTCATTAACAGCATTTGGTGCGGCCCACAAACAGAGCACTGGTTGACAATCTGGCAGACAGTGATTCTTGCAGTTAGCATTAGCTTACCGGCGTTGAGCGAATCTAAAGCGCCGTGACGAACGGAAGAGTCGCGCGCTGCATAAGTAAACCTAACCACATAACTGCCGAATAAAACGTTTTTTTTCTGCTAATCTTCAACGAGGAACTGACTCGTCCGGTCCACTCTAGTTCAGCTGAGCACCCACTAGTGGAAGTCACTCAGACATTCGCACACTGAGTCGGGTTATCACGTGATATTTAACATGCGCGCTGATTGGTTTAGAGAAAAG
>JAQFJB010000014.1:9307854-9322725 GCA_029874875.1 Naso minor
ACCTCTTCCAGAAAGAGGCTTACCTGAAAAATGCACAGCCTTAATTTCAGACAATTTGGTGAGAGGAAGCAGACAAAGAAGGCAGTGCAACAAAACATTGACAGAGAATCAAAAAGAGATATACAGTACATTCACTTTCTCCACAAAGGCTACTCAGAATTCATTATATTATCCAGAATGGACATTTAGAACTATGCAATATTGCAGTGATAGAGTTGCATGCCAATTTTCCTGTGCGCTTGAAGTGAGATATTGTGCTGTTTTAATGAGCTGTTTAGACCGGTGGCCGGTTGCATTTGGGCTGTAACAACCAGCTCAGTGAATAATTGTTATTGCCTCTTAAAGGCCAGATGTATGGAATTCATGCAAATTTGGAGCAAAGGGAAGGTGTGTGTGTGTGTGTGTGTGTGTGTGTGTGAGGGTGTCTTGGAATAATTGTATTCCAGATGTCCTTCTTTCATGTAAACCATACTCACACACACACATACACACACCAAAAGGACAGAACAGATGATGGTGATGATGATTAAGATCTTAAGCATATGGAGATACTGCGTCAGTTTGGTGTTTTTGTGTATGTGTGTGTGGCTGTGGAGTTATTTTTTTTTTATTTTTTCCCTCTGCTCCCTCAGTCTTGTGTGACAGGTTCACCCATCTCTCCTGGGGAGGCCTTCACTCCCAATTTAGACGCAAGCGTCGTCAAGTGACAGCAATGGTTCCGGCACCCTACCTTTGCAATATGACTACAGTTAACTTAACAAGTCTCGATATGTGAGCTCCATCTTTGATGTAATTGATTTGAGTGGTTTGAGCATCTTTCTTGCTGGGAAGTTGAAATTTTTGGTAGATCTGTCAAGACGATCTTCAGAGAGATGCAGGTCATTTCTGTCACATTTTAAACAAATAAAAAAACAAAACTTTTATCGTATTCCGCATAATCTGCGCTGTATTGTTGGGACTTAAGAGTCCACGTGCTTCCTCTGCTTCTGTATTTTAGCTACAGTAAAGTATAGTTCATATTCATTAGGATGCTCATGTGTGGCCACAGCTTATTCGTGTCTCTAAACAGGAGCAGAGAAGAAGCACAACAGTGTAATCCATCTGCCCAAGTCTTCTTGTTGCGAAGTGATCATACATGTCAACTGCAAATAGAAATCAAAGAGTCCTGTGATATAAAACAGTTAGAAAGGTGGTCACTGTACAAGCACATCTTGCATTTCAATATGTTTTAATGTATGCATTAAACCTTTCGTGGGCGGGGCTTTAGTGTAAATGTGGACACTTTTTGTTGGAGGTTTTTGTTGATGAGATTCAAGTACAGTGTGTCTATTGTTTGTTCTTGTGTTTGATGTTTTTACTGCCTCTGCAACATCTTAAGCTTGGATGTCGCATCTGTTTTATAAAGACGTGAGACTTCACTACAGTAATTTGAGCTCATCAGTCCAGTATAGAAAAAATGCAATGCATGAAGCTGGTTTATAAGTTAAAAAACAAACAAACTAAAATCAATCGGATAAGGATGTAGGTAGAAAACCTGCTATTTGCTTGTTTCATTTCAATGACGTAAACTGAAATAAATGTATCAGTAGAATTAACGAATATTGTTAAATTAAATAAAAGTTTACTTGCTCTCTCTTAAATTCTTGATGGCCTTTCAATGACCGAAAATTATCACTCTGTCAGCCATCTCCATGAAGCCTTTTAAAAATGATCAGATTTCAGGGAACTGCGAGTGCATGAATGTCTGTGACTGTGTACATGTCATCACATGCGTGGCCTGCGTGTGTGTTTGTGGGGGGGTTAAGTTGTGTTGAGTGACAAGGGCATGCATCTTGAGCCACCTGGATTTATTTGGGCCAAACAAGAGGGGCCCGTGTCTGCCTGGGCTGTGGGGCCTCAGAGCCAGGAACAGAAGGTGCCTCCTCACAACTCACACCTGAGCTCCTCCCAGCCTGGGACCAACCTCTCTCTCTCTCTCTCTAACGTTCTCTCCATCCATGCTGCCTCTTCTCTCTCTTTCTTTCACTACCCTCTGTATCCTCGCCACTTCTCTCCCAGGCCATGGCCTGGCCTACTTTTACCTCCCCCACACTGGACCTTTTGATGTCGACCGTGTTGGCCCTTTTCACAGATCATGTGCATGTTTGCAAAAGGCCCCTTTGCTCAATCCTCAGTCTGTTTATGAATATACATTTCACAAACAGGATATGTAGTTAATGGTCTACAAAGAGAAGCATTCTCTCTCATGTATTAGCCGTGCTTATCACAGTAAATGATGTTAAGGTTCGCAGTGAAAACCACTCTTCCGTTGGCGTGATTTTTCTCCTTTCTTTTTCAAGTTGCTGCTGAGTTTGTTTCCCTTGCTGTTGATGTTTTTTTTCCCTTACAAATCTCCCCACTCAGTTCCTGGAAAAAAGGCTTTATTCAGGGAGGAATGCGTGTTTGCTTGTCTTTTAGCATCTTTTTCATTTAGGCTTGAAGTGACAGGGTGTGAAGCTGGGTAGGCGTGCGCATCTCAGAAGTCAAAAGCACAAACCCGAACAAGACACCAAGTTGGCTGCTCTATTTTTGAAGGTAAAATGAACTCAAAATCAGCAGGATTTATATTTCTCTGGTCATTTATGGCACTGTATCAGAGAATTGTCACATGATATAAATGTATTGTAGCAGATCTTGTAGAGATAAGACTTTGCCTTTAGCTACTGTGAACCATTCAGAGTCCAGATTAGTTCAGATGGAAGGACTGTGAATGCTTTGAGCGCATACTTGTCAGCTGACCTTTGATCCAAAAAGAAAAATAGATGATACTTATTTCTCGATGATGAAATTCAGTCTTGAACTGTGAAAGTTATTGGCTTGATATTGGAGTTATATTTTGCTTCATTAAATGTTCTTCTTTGGGAGTTTTTTAAAAAATTAAATATATAGTCATTTAAAAATAAAAAAATAAAACAACTCTGCTTTTTTTGTTGATCACAATGATTATGTAATTACCATAATTTGATTTGCACTATGGGAGTTTTGTGTCACCCTTTCTGTGTACTCTCTTCATGTTTATGTAGAGTTACAACACTACCAGTAAGAGACTCAGCCATCCATCATCATTTGCTCAGTAATCAGGTTTCAGATTCTCATCCCAACTTATTTGGGTGCAAGCAAATGGAGAATTTACCAAGTAAATAAACTAAATCTAACCGATTTTAATTGATGATTCTTACAAAGTTTCATGTCTTTATTAACACACAAACATGGAATTTTTGTAACATGTATCAGCTGTCATTATTACAGACTCTGGACATAACAAAGCCACTGAGCATAAAATATGTTTGCAGTTCATTCTTGTCAACCTTTTTATTATGATCACTTTGCTTTCTGGGAAAAGACCAGCACATGCTTAATAACTGTTGAACCTTCAAGGTGAGAGGCAGGTAATTTTTACTGTCAGCGTGTCTGGGCAAAAGTATAGATAAAGAACTTAATGTCTTGGTTTCCCACTGGAAACAGGCTTTGTGTCGTTATTGGTCAAAACAAACACCTAATTTATCCAGGGTGGTCTCAATAGATGAAGCAGGATATGGTCCACTTTTAGTAATCCATCAGTAGAATTAATGGGATCGATAGAATTTTCAAATTTATTGATATCACTAGAAAGTTGCTCCCTCACGCTGCAACATTGCAGTTATTCAGCCATCTGTGTCCTGGGATCTGTTGTCATGAAGGCTGAAACCTGGATCCAGATCTCAGGAAAGCCACTTTTATGTAAAATGTACAGGTAGTCATTCAATTATTGCCCATCACTTCCATGATGAATATCAGCATAGACAATAAAGATGAAGAAAGTTTTTGAAAACCCCCACACTGTTTGTTCTTAAACGTCACATACAGTGCCAATGCAGGTTGTGAGTGTCTGTCCATTCATGTGTGTGTTGAAGAGGCTGTCTGTCTTTTCTCCATCAGACTAATAGTGTGTTAGCTCATCCTTCAAGATGTTTGAGACTGTAATTAGTGGATTGCTTTGAGTCGGACCAGCCCAGGGCGAAGGACGGGACTGTGGGGAATGAAGGGAGCAATAACATGAGGGAGGCTGGAGAAGAAAAGGGCCGCCCATTTTATAGTCCTGATGGAGGTTATATTTTCTGTGACAACTGGACCAGAGTAATCAAAATGTGTTAATAATCCCTTCAAAGGGCCTGGCGGCACATCAGTGAGAAGGCTCAGTGAACGCCAATCCCCTGCTAGACCCTGGTTTTGGCTGCCCCACCCTCATTGACCCTCCATCACTCTGTCGTTCTCCCTGTCCTGCTCTGTCTTCGTGTCTTTTGCTCTTGATCTTATCTGTCATGTTCAACCAATGGTTCAATTGGCTGTGTCTAAACAAACTTCCACCAAAGTTGCATATCGAACTAAATCTCGTTATCTCCAGATTACACAAATAAAATAGCCAAGTCAAATTGACACGAACATCAAATTTTGTGAGGTTTCAGTAGAGCCCAGGCCCCAGAAGAAAGCATCGGTCTCAGTTTATGAGTCTGTTTTGGCACCCTGCTGTTTAAGTTGAACCTCCTGGGACAATTCCAGGTCAGACTGTATAGTTCCAAGAAGTTCCGTTTTTTGTTTGGGGATTAACACAAAGGTCAAAGTTCACAATAGTGGCCAGATGGGGTCTCTAGTGCTAAATATCCATACCTTCCGCTCCTAAAAGGAGGTTGAGCGCCAGGATCAATGGACCCAATCAATGGGCATAGCGGTGGAGGTAATGCTGGCGAAAAGTTTGATTGCATGCATATTGATTAGAGTGAGGCTAAGAGGCTGTAAGGCTATTGATTTTATTTGGGATTTTTTTTTTCTGTTTTAGCTCATGTAATGTGTTCTACATGTTTGAGTGGAATTTGGTTATACACATACAAGCGCAAAACACACAAACACAAAACACACACACACAGGCACAGCAGAGTAAGTAGTCACCAGATAATGATAATAACTCAGATAAATGAGTCAAGCTGACGTTAATGTTCGGCTACCAAGAGAGAAGTACTTGTGAAGTACCACTTTGAAATAGGGTAAATGTTGACATGTGCTCCTGCATGAAAAAAATCAAGGACTTAAATAACCATCAATTCAGCTGTACTGACATGTAGTTAATCTTCAGCATTAACAAGAGCTGTTTTGGTGTCTTTGCTGTTCGATCTTTACATATTGCTCTTTTCATATCATTGTACTTCAGCCTTTTTAATGAACCTCATGCAGCTAAGAGGACTTTTAAGTAATACACTGCTCTCACAGGCAAAACTTGTCTTACTATCCTTGTGTAAAAAACCCAGTCATCACAAATACGTTGCACCCAAGTACCCACATGCAGCGTATGGACAGAGGTTCCATGTTATATGTACACATTTAATATGATATCAGTGTAATTTTGAATGTCTCTTTACGTTCATGTTAAATTTTCTTTAAATTAAGTCTCGGCTAATTAGAGAAACTCTGCCTTATTTAGCAGTCTGGTCTGAAGCTGCATGTCAGGATCAGGTTGAGCCATTTAAAAATGCATGGGGTCCAGGTGAGGAGCCTGAGCCCCGGTGTGACCTGGGAGCAGTTTGTGTGGCGTCTCAGGAGAGGCTGTGTCCAGTGTGGGGCAGGAGAAGGGACCGTGCTTAATAAAGAGCCAAAGCATCAAAGGCTGTAGACTACTGCCGGTTGGCACGGCATACATTGTGAAACGTGTGTGCATGTGTGTGTTTTTTAAACTTGTGTGTCAGGTTTTTTTTATGACAGCTTTTTTTCCATGTAAGTTTACATTGAGGTGTTTTGTTTTTCTTTTTGCATATTTACCACATACATGTATCTCCAGTTATTTTTTGCCTACAGCAGTTGTGTGTGCACAATACCTTTGTATTTGGCATGTATGCAGGATATACAGTAATATAGTTTGTTTGTAAGTGCATACGTGAATGTTCACAATAGGGCCCTCACTAGGTGGTGTGGCTCCCTGGGAAGGCTAGCGTAGCTGCGAGCGCTAGAGGACTCATTGACTTTCTAATGATTAGTGGTCAGGCCCCCAGCCCATGCTAGTACCAGGGGTTTGGCCTAGCCGCTGCTGCTAGCCTCTGGCCACTGCCGCGCACCACTATCGACTCACCCCCAGCCCCCTCTCTCTTTGGCCTGCTGGCGATGTGTCAAAACCTATTAGCACAGAGTTCCTCAACTATAGAGAGGGATCATTTCAGGTTTATCTTTCTTGCTCTCCTCTCACTTCTCCACAGCCGTCTCCTCTCTCTCCCCCTCTCATTCTCTCTCTTTTCTGTCTCCTCATCCTCCTCCGCCCTTCTGAAATGAAGAGAGAAACACAGAGAAAAAGGAGTAACCTTTGACAGGAGTTGTTCCAGTTGTGGTATGTATGGCTGTGTATTGATCTGCATTGGCTTTAGGAACTATAGAGAAGAGAGTCAGCGAGTTGCCGTTGCTTTTAAGTCCCACACAATTTTTTCTGGGGAAAGACAAGGAAGTTTCAAATGGATGTTGACCTCCTTAGGTCCCATAAGCAATGGAGATTTGCTTAGAGAAAGGGGTGGAGTGTTTCAACATGTATACGGTTAGAAAAAAAGTTCAGGACTCTATGATCCCATATGTAATCTTCTATTATGTTAATTTCCATTGTGCAAGTGTGTGTCTGTGTTTGAAAGAAAGAGAGGAAGTGTGTGTTTTTGTCTTCCACTATATTGTGCATTATGTATAATGTATCTTCCTGCTCTTCTTGTTCAGCTTGACCTCTTGACACGCTTGGTTGTGTCTTTCAAGTTATTGACCAACGCAGCCAGTTTATCCCGATAACTATTTTAGAGAGTGGAACTTTTTATTTTTAAAAAGCTAAGCCATGGTTGGAATTAAAATAGACTTACACACACACACACACACACACGCACACACACACACGGATACACAGCTCAGCAAGACGGCATCATTCTCACCCAGCACTTCTTTTTCCTGATAAGCTCAATCTCCCTAGGGACAAGTGCCTGTCAAAGACTTTGTCCAAACAACAAGAAGTCTACGGTTCATCAATCAATCTAGTTGTGACTTCATTATTTATTTATGGAACTTTAAAGCGCGTTATTTAAACAATGCGGGGTATGACGAAGGGGGAGCTGTACGAAAACAACAAAATGACAACCACACCAAAACCACCCGAGGGCACATGCCAACACATCGCATCAGTGTCATCCTTCCTCGCTTTGCCCCTGTGGGCTCACTGCTCAGCAGGTAGCCACACATGAATTCACACACACACAAACACGCACACACACTAATACTTACCATGTAATATTCTAAAACATTCATAAACCTTATAAAATTGCTCACTTGCACAGATGTACTAAAAATACACAAAGTCAATAGTTTTTTTCTGACAGCTATAGACTCACAAACTTACTTTCACCCCTAATACACACACACATACACGCATGCACTCAGAGACATATGCACCACACCCTCAGGCCCTGGAGACGGAAGCAGTGGCATCAGCGGTCTGATAGATGGATCCTGTCTCCTTGTGATCTCTGCTTGTCAGACAAGCGTCACACAAAGCCCAAACACAAATAAAAAGCACATGTGCGGGGCACATGTCAGTTTGATAGGACCTCGCGGATGCCTTCCCATCCATCAGAGCCTAAGATGCTCATCCTTAGACTTGGAATGAGGGTGTTAACGTGAGGCTGTCAGGGTGTTTGGGCTATTGATGTATCTGGTTTGCAGACTAATAAGTTGAATGGTTATGTTTGGTTTCTCTTAGTGCTGTCATTTAGACCTTTTTTGTTAGTGACAAACATATTGATACGGCATTAATAGTGGTTCAGTATTGACCAGAGGAGGGCCCGACCAATATATCGGTTTGCCAATATCGTCGGCCAGTATTGGTCCATAGCAGAAATATCAGTATCGGGGTATATATTTTCCCTTAAGCGTGGATATTCGAACTTTTTTATGAGGCTGGGAAAAACACTAAGACCAGTGATTTAAATTGATGTAATTACGTGGTTCAACCAGCAGAGAGTGATTCATTATTTAACAACTAATAAGTGGAGTTTTTATTTTTTAATCCACAGATGTTTGGAATAAAGTTTGTTGGGATTAGAGATATCCTGCCTTCATTACATGTCATTGTCACAAGTATTTGATAAACACATTCAGCTGAAAATTACAATATCATCCAATAAATCCCATATCGGAATTTCAAAATTTTTACTGGCCCAAAAATCCCACTCTGGTCCGGCCTGATTTCTACTATGTTTTTCCTAGTATATGCTGTTGGAAAAGAGCAGGTGATACTTTGATTTAACCCAACTATAGTTTGACTTCTTTGAATCTGAACACAAAAGCGTTGGTATAGCACAAGATGCCATCCACCGCTACCATCCCCTACAACCCGACACTCACATACATCGTTCATTCCTTACTCACGCTTGATTTGACACCTACTTTCGCTTCCAGTCGTGAATCTGTCCCCTAAACCTAGCAAGTGCTCACTTTACACCTGAAAGTCACAGGCAAACCCCAAAGACAGCCAACTTGTCCAACAACACAACGCAACACCTTACTCATTCCTGGTAGACAGCCCAAACCAGACCACAACAAAAAACGAGGGAGAGCCCACCTTTTGTTTACTATTCTCAAAGGTGGATCACTGGCCGGGCCCAGTAAGGGATTGTGACAGAGGTGATGTCTAAATTAATCATTCATGCTCTTTCACATGGGCTACAGTAACAGCCCTGAAATATTAATGACAGCTGCAGAATAAATTTGATTCCCTTTTCTCTCTGATTATAATCCACAGGCGCGCTCACACACACATGTTTATTTATGCCCTGGAGATGAGGTATGGGGTCACTATCTGGAGTTTGTCTGCACACATAGACACACACACTCATATACTCCTTCTCTCTCCCTCTTGCCACTTGCACTTGTGTACCACCTCATTGTTTTGGAATATGTACATATTTTTCACGTGCGGTGAGCGAGTGGGCTATACATTATACATTATATACTTGTACCGTCTAGGTATGATATACTGTATGAATACTGTGCAGCTGGCAGGCAGGGTTATTTGTTTGTTATTTTAATTAGATGAGGGGCCTTCTTTGTACTTTTTTTGGAGAGCATGACCCGAACGGAGTAAAGAGGGTATAGGATGTGTTGCAGTGTTCCCACCTCATGTTGGAAATTCAGTTTACTGTCTTGAACTGATCTGATTTGCAAACTGAGACAGACCTCTGCTCAGGTGGTGCCACTTTTGGATTTATTAACTCCACTATCTTTTTTGGACAATTTCACACAGTAAATCCCTGCAAATACTTAGAATATGTAGCACTGACAATGAAACAAGTTTCCAACGTTGTTAGCTTGAAGTCAGATAAGAAAAAAAATCATATGAAAATGACCCCATCCTTGGTTGCACCCACTTAAAAACTGAGCAAAGGAGTGAAGGTTGTCTGTCATAAAACGTCTTGGGATTTGTTTTCCCCTCCTCAGACATCATTGCTGTAAGACTAACTCACAGCAACATAACCTGGGCTGGGTGCACAGATATCTCTCAACATGTCACTGCAGATCTGCCTTTCTCTGTCACCTCCTTATACCCCTTTTCTCCCTATTCAACCCTTGCTTCCTCTTCTGTAATGCGAGATACTGAACAAGCCAACAGAACAGAACCCAGGCTATTTCTCAAAAAAGTCATATGGTTCTGGCACGCATAAAAACAGACTTCAGCCCCACAACAAACTCATACTAGACATTTAAATATTTCCAATAAAAAGGTGCTCATTAGGGAAAATGTCTCACAAAAAGGTTAACATGAGCAGCAGTTAAGCTTTGAGTTAGTTTTACTGGTTGGTCTTGCAGTAAAATGTTTCTTAACAGTGACTTTGTAGAAGCATTTATGTAAAAAGTTTCCTAGTAGATTTGCTTTCATCCTTGTTGTTTGTCTCCTTCAGCTCTTGTTTGGACAATCAGACAAGCAACGGGCCTAATTGCACATCATTCAGCTGTCATCTCCTCTTGTCTGTCAACTCCCCAAGTTTGCTCATTTATATTCCTCAAAGTGAGCTAATGCTGTTGTCTGGCCTGTCTTCTCACACGCTGTCCATTTATCAAAGATTATTTTGCTGCTATTTAGAGGTAGAAATGAAAGTTTTAGGTTACGATCTGATTTGATGCATTTGGCATCAGTCCCTGTGGGTTCATTTTTTCATTTCTGTCATTCGTTAGGGCCACCAGAGGTATTCAAGCTAATGTGGGTTGGTTTTAACCCTCTGCAGGTGCTTCTGTGTGTGACACTATATAGGCATCGATTTTAAGCTTGCAAGGCTGTCAGGTAATTTTAGGCTAATCTATTTTAATAAAATGTCCTGGCAGTGATGTGTATTTTGTCATGTCATGCCCTGTGGAGTTACGCTCAGTCATGTGTTTATGTTTACATTAAGGCTGTGTATATTTAAGATGTGGTCCATCACATAATCTGTTTTTCCTGCCTGTCTTGGTTGTGTTCAGCCTCGTCTGGCTCTGCCAAAGTGTGCTTGCCACTCTGACATGACAGCGACCACGACGTCACGCTCTGTTTGAGGTAGAAAAATATCAGTCGAGAGATGTTTACTTTCTGTTTTTTTTCTGTGCAAGCAGGCATGCACACAATTTCACATGTCTGACGGAGTGTATGTGAGGGTTCTGTACAAGAAAATTTGTGCGTTGATGTGTGTATTTGTATATTTGTGTGTGTGATCCTAATGATGCCTTCCTCCTCGACTCTATTGGGCTGTCAGCACGGTGCTGGTGACTGTCACACACACCGGCCCCCCTCCAAATCTTGCTGAGATAGGTCATTTTTCAGTGTCAGGACAGACGATTCACGTTGGCACCAGATAGATCCGGGACACGTTGGACTCATTATTCTCTGTTTGCATGTGTCTGCTTTATACAGAAATACAAGTCGACGTGTGCAGAAGGCTTGAGCTGAAAAACCTATAGCACTTCTCAGTGCTTTGTTACCATTAGCCCAATCAAACTGTATTGCTGTGTAGCTCAGGTGCAGTACAAGTGTGAAAGAACTATCCAGCATTTGCACAATCAAGAGCTGTCTGTTCTTTATTTTTCTCTTTTCTGCTTTTTTTTTTTTGGAATTTAGGGTACACAGAAATCTCATAGAAATTCAGAAATGTAAATTCCATAAAGAAATACAGTACTGTCTTATCTGACCTATATGGGGTTTTTGGGGCCGATGCCGATACCGATATTAGGGAGTAAGAAAATTCCATATATATCAGCCTATATAACACATATATTTTTAATATTGGCTGGATGTGGTTATCAAATATTTGTGAGAAAGATATGTAATGGAGGCAGGATATTTTACATTTTAACAAATTAACTGGCCAACTTATTCAAACATCATTGCACTGAACAGGAAGCCCATCACTAATTAGTTATTAAAATAACAGACCACCCTCTATTCACTAGTCCAAGTATTTTTTTCGGGGCATGTTAAAAAAAACATATTCGCCAATACCGAAATGTCTGCAATAAGCCAATATCTGCCGATAATATCAGCAAACGTTATCTCGTTGGGCCCTAGTTATCAGCAGTGTGAGGACATACTTTTAGTGGGAAGGATGAATACATCGGGGTCCCAGAGGAGCACATGCAGGATTTTTTTCAAAATTTCAGTTTGGGACTTTAGATTGAGATTTCATGTCATTCTGTAGTTGTAATAATTATGTTTTATGTCTTTTTGTATGTCTGTCTGGCTTATTTTTGCCTTTCATCCTCTCTTCTCCAATATTATGTTGTTGTTTTTAAAAAAATCTGCTTTTAATCTCCTAAAGCCACGTTCCTTCTTATCCATTTCTCTTTTAATGTCTTGCACTCTTGCCAGGCTGCCTCACTCTGTCTCTCCTCCCTCCCTTTCGAAAGGGTGGGTGACCATGTGGGCAAACATGTGGCAATGTCGGGGTCAAGGCCTGTGCCCCTGGAGCGTGGTATTTTAATCTGGGCTATTTGTAATGACAGGCCTCCTATGAGCACAAGGAGTGGCAGGTTGAGAGGCTCTGACAGGTTCTAATCGCTGTCAGGAAAAGTAGCTGAAGAATGTGCCAGCTACACCCTCCCCTTCCTGTTCTGTCTCCATAGGCTGCTGTTCTCTGCTGTCTCTGTGTCTCTCTGTGTGCTTCTGTTGACTTGTATTTCCTGGAGATGAGTGAAGGGTCTTTGTCTCCCCTTATTTTCCTTCCTCTTCCTCTTTCTTTATTTTGGCTGGCATCCAGTAGCATATACCTGCAAGTGTAATTCCTTTGTCCTTTCACCTTCCCTTCGTTTTCTGCTCCCTCTCCATAGAGCCCACCTCCTCTTTTCCACCACTCTGTGGACAGTTGTTGACATTCTTTGTCAGCCTATCCTGGTATGTCCCAGAGTCAGTGACAACCTGCCTGGTTTACTGTCTTTGCCACAGCAAGTTATGCCAATATGTAATAAAAGACAGGATGAACAAATTTTATTATTAAAAATATGACTTCAATTCCTAACTTAGACATTTGCACAACTGCCATGACTGTTCTCCTGTAGAATGCAAATGACTTTCAATGAGAAAAAGCCCTCATGTAAAATTCTTTAACTGCCATGTCTTAGAAAGTCCAGCAAAGAAAAGTTACAATGAAAATTATGTCAGTTTTTATCATTTAGGCTAACCATTTATATTCGGTAGAGATTTAATATTTTTCCATGAGGTGTTTCCTGTCCTGTAGACCAAAGGGTTTAGTCCTTATGATCACATTTCCTCAAAACTCGAAAGCCCACGCATTCACAGTCTGTTACATGCAAGATCATTTCAGACATACAGAAAACACATTTAAGAGAATTTTCAGTTTTGATTGCAATTTCATTTCATTATCATCTAGTAATTTGCTTTTGTGTGGCCTCACTGTAATGACAAGAGGTAGGAATGTGGTTTGTCAATTGAATACAGTGTAAGGAAAAAAACATAGTGTTGTGCCAAGTAATAGATGCTGCATACACAAAGCATTCTACAATGGAGGGACAAGTTTTCGTTGCAGATAGAAAAAAGCAAAAGTATAAAATGAAATCCAAACTAATGTAGACTAAGATGAAGTTAAACTAAAAGTAGAAAAGTATAGAGAATTAAAACCATGAAAAATCCCGTTTTATATTTGTGCTCATTCTGTTTTTTTATAGTACTTACTTTACAACTTATCAAGCACTAACATACCAAGTAACTTCATCTATTCTACCATACATTAAAATGAGGAGACCCAAAAGCTGCAGTTGCATTTTTAAAAAATGCAGATTTTTACGTTATTTTTCTGAATATCTGAGAAACCTAGTCAAAAATGTAGGTTGCTGAAACACAATGACCTATATGATTTGGTGTTTGACCCATTTGACTTACCGTACTGACACTCAACTCCTTTTCACACTGTTAATGTTTAACTTGTATGTTACATTGCTGCTAATAGAAGGGTTAACCACAGTAAGTAGTAAATTCTTCATTTGCACACTGAAGGACTAAATTATCAGCAAAAAAAGTCAAAATACAAATATAAATGTACCTCAAATAAATACGAGGTGGCCAATAGAACTTTTCAGGTTCAACACAAACTTGCTGCTCTGCCTCTCTTCTCCTTTGGCACGGGACAAGGGTGGACAGGCTTTGCCCAGGTGCCGTCTGTGCCATTGGCGCTAAAGCGAGGAGAAGCTGGCACACTTTGGGTATGGCTGCAGCCCCTTCTTCCTCAAAGGCTTGCTTCGTCTCCCTTCTTTCCCCTCACGGTCCCTGCTGCTCCATAGCCCAGGGAGCTCATTAGGCCAGACTTCCTCTTCATTTAATCCATTTTTCATAGCCTAAAAAACAGTCCCTGATCTTAAAAATCCTGGCTAATTTAAGCCTGGATGTTGGGGAAAAGAGTAAAAATATCATGAAAAAGCAGGGCCGTACATGCTTTTTCATATTTACGATGTCAAAATTAAATGTTGTTTGTAGAGTAGCGTTATGGCCAGAATGGAAAGCTGCTAATGTTAACTGTTCTTGAACAGAATTTTAGACTCCCAGTAGACAGCATCCTATTCCATCCTCTTCCTTGCCTGTTGTCTGTAGGTCTTGGGGTCTTGGGGGAGACCAGTGCGTTAACTTGGCCTAATGAAAACATTGGTAATAACATGCTCCCTCTCCGTGTTCCTTTAATTATGTATTTCCGACTGGATACCAGAAGGCCCCTGTAGGCTTCTGACTCCACTTGTTGTGGAAGTGAAGTTTCATTTGTAACTTGGATCCTGGTGTGGAGCTTCTGCGCAGGGAAACATTCTCGTTCTTTCCCTCATGGTTGTTCTTTCCCTGAAACTCCCTGGATCTCTCAAAAAAATCATGTGATTCTTATCTCAGTTACTTATTGATCAAGAGAAACTTTACTGTATATGAAAGGAATAATCAGAAGTATTAGTACATCCAGTGTCTGCAGAGATGTCTTCCAGTGTTGATCTCCACGGTAGCATCTCCTGTCCAATAGAGATACTACTGTGGAGATCTAATGTGTAATTAGATCATTTTTGCTCTCTGCTTATGCCTTAATGCGTTTTACATAATGTTCACAGAAACACCGTCAAAGTTAACACCGTCGAAAGTTGTCCAAGGCACTGTCCTCTATCTCTCTCTAAAAGGACGGAGCTTTTTTCTTCCCTGTTCCAGGGAACCATCACAGCATTAATATACCTCCCAGGTATAAAGTGTTGATGAGTGCCTGTCTCCTCAGGCTGACACTTATTTCACCAAAGGTCTCGGAGTGAGGAGGGTGGGGGGGGGGGGGCCCGGAAGGGAGGGCG
>JAQFJB010000014.1:9441609-9453652 GCA_029874875.1 Naso minor
CCCTGATCTTAATATATAATGTTTTGATATCTGGATGTGCATTATTTTGTTCTTGTTTTACGTCCTGTGACATAGATGCATCATCTTCCAATTTTTGCACTAATATTGAATATCTGAATATCACAATTAATTAAATCGGTACTGAACTAGATTTAAATCTGTTAAGTAATGAGACCTAAGCCATATCCGGTAGAGGGCTCTGCAACTGTATGCAGTTTTTGGATCTTTCATAATCAAAATATTTCATTACTTTTTCATTTCATTTTCCAGTCAAGTTTTGCATGAAAGCTGCCACCAAAAGGCAGTAAGAAGTAGCTTCTTGTAATGGGATATCTTAACCTGTTTCCATTCAGAGTTTAAGTAGTTCTTAGCACTGTGCATATTGATTTGATAGTATAAATTTAAGTCCATATGGACATGCTATTCTAGGCCTTTAAATTTGGGTATTCCAAACAGGCATAACAAAGGCGGATGTTAAGAGGTTAAAAAGAATAGTCAGTTCAAATACCCAGATTCAACAGACTCAAGCAGCCAGTGGACGTCTCTGTATTTCCCATGGAACTGAGCTATCAGAAAAACTGAGCAGAGGGTAACCGAGCGTGCAGGTTTAGAAATGTTGGCCAGAGCACAATCATTATCATCATCAGTCAACATCCCACCACAGTTCAGCCTTGTGTGTCTACTGGGGCCACTTTGTTTGCTGAACAAAAGTGTAAAATAGACGAGAGGTTAATTAGATCAATTTGCTTTCTATGTCTCTGCTTTGCATTAAAAGACTAAAGTAATTAAGCTGCACTCAGGCTGCATCCATCCTCATTGGACCCAATGGTGAAAGTTACATAAAAGTATAATTTTTGTGTTTCTTTTCTGACTTCCAGCCAAATGCATTCTGAGATAGGCTCTAACAACCCCATTATTTGACTTCTCATCCCAAATATTGATCCATCCCTTGCTGTGTGGAGGAGATGTCCATACAAACACCATTATTTAATCTAGTCGGACAGTGTGAATCTATGGAGAGCATTTCTAGTGAAACAATTATGAGAAAGACAATAAACAAACAAAGATGTACGCTTCAAAGCAGAGTTAGAAAGAGAAAAAAAGTCAAATAATATACTCAATACACTGAGGTATAAAATGATTTATGTTGTCCACAACGTCACCACAAATACAAAGTCATAAAGGAGTAACATTATAATAAAAATGACAACAAAATAATTTGATAAATTATTAGTTAATTAAACTGCAACCAAATATAAGGGGACAATTTATATCATGAATGCAATAGGAAATGAAAGTAAACAAAAAATAGATGAATAGAAAAGACTCTTATGTAAATGCAATGTGGTCTTTAAGCTCTGTGTCTTCCTTCTGCAGCAAACTGCATTGTATTTGTAATCAAATAATGACAAGGTTAAATGATTGAATTTCAGGTTATTCTGAGTGTTTGTCTACCATATTTGCACATTCATCTACGTAAAACAAGCTTGTGTGCACCCAGAACCTGCTATCTGTTGCATGTTATAGAGTGACATAAAGCTTAGTGTCATCAGCATAACAGCAGAGAAGACTATTATGTCTGTAGATTACATACCTTAAATGGATCATATCACCAAAAAATAATAGTTGTTCGACCCAGAATTCAGCCATCTTGACTTTTCCAAATCAAAATTCTTTTATACATATTTTTTTATCCTTAGTATTTTAACATTGACAGGCTTAAAAAGGCTTAAAATATATTACAGGAGTAAGATAGTAAGAATAATATAGTATGACGCAGATACAATAAAACAACTTACTGTCATTAGAAGGGTCAGGCTTTGGAGGTTCTGCAACATAAAACAAAACAAAAAAAAATTTATGCACATTGACCACCATTTTAAGTGATGCATCGCCTACATAAATTCTAATCTTTCAAAAAAATACCACAATACATATTGAAGTGAGCCTGTCAGCCAGAGGATCAGCAGATTGATGACATTGCCGGGTGTTGATAAGCAACTCTGTGGAATGTGTAACAGAATCTCGAGCCAGCAAAATGCTGAAAGACCAGCTTTTCTGTGAGCTGACGGTAACGATGAACCCACTGACTTGGACCCAGTCTGCTCACCCATTTATTTCGAGCCATCTGGAAAGCTTTCAAAAGTGAACTTAGCTTTAATGATGTCTTAACAAACAATACAAAGGCCCTTGTATATGGGTGAACTCAAGAGACGCGCCTGGTACACGTCCAAGACTTCGGCACAATGGGCGCTATTCTTGGAAAGAACACCTTTGAGTTATCATCCTGGGTAATGGATGGTGACAGGTCGACAGAGAGGACTTTAATATCAGAGGGGACGATGGCCAGAGGACGTCCTCTCCGCCACCCTTCACCCCATCCCATCGCTCTGTGTTATCTGTCCCATGTGACTTGTTATGCTAAGAATGCAGAGTGTCCGCTAACGCTAGCAGCCAAACTAGCAGACGAGAGAGGAAGAGCGACAAAACTGAGGCCAGCAGTAAACACGGGTGTGGATGATTTCCTGTGAACACGACTCAATTATTATGTCATGTTATATAAAAAGACATTTACATGACTCTCGTCAAAAAACGGCAATGGTTATCAAGCTGAAAACTCTTCAAATAACCCCTTGATGTCTGTGGGGAACAATACATAATGTTGCACATCTGTCAGGTCTGAACTTTTGTTCACAGTTTTCACAGAACCAGAAAGCACCTAGAAGATAAACCCATAACTAATGTTTGCAGCTTTAAGCTGTTGCCAGAGTTGGAACAGTTCTGATATCTCTACGAACGTCATTTGTTTGTGTAAGTTTGCTTGCTGTGGAATGAGAGAGAACCCCTGCGTAATGATTTGTTTTTGCTAAACTCTGACCTCTCCTCATAGAAACACTGATAGCCTCTTAAAGACTCTCAACTAGTCGATTTGTACACACAAGTCCAGCTACAGTCAGTCTCCACGGTTCAAAGCTTGTGTTCATAATGCTATTAGCACCACATACAACTGCTGATCAGATTCATAAATACTTGCACGGGATTCTCGTAATAAACCTGCTCCTAGATTTTTCATTTCAGTATTCTTATGTGGGAGATTTATGCTTTTTAAATGGCGACAATCTGTTACGGCCTGATTCCAAACTCATGAAAAAGTAAAAATATCCCTTTCTTATGAGTTTCAATATGATGAATTTTGAGTTTTATGAAGAGGAGATCTTGTATCTGAATGGGACCTTCCTGCCTATAAATAGTTTTAATGATTAAGTAAGCAGCTTTTCACTGAATACAGTAACCTCATTCAGCTGGATTTCAGGTGACGGGTCATCACTGATTATTATCACAGATATGAGCTCCTTGAGAAGGGTCGACACATTTATTTCGAAAATATACTTCAAACACTGCGGCATTAGCCTATTCAATATAACATATAACACAATAACCCTGATATTAAAGGACCGTACCAGTGTTACTACATCATTGTCCTTGTCAACATCAACCACATAAGTTACATGAATCCCACCCATTTTTTTTCCAAAATAGCTTTATCTATTAAATATCGTATTTATTTACATTTTGTCCACAGTCAATAAACATTACAGTAAGTGCTTGAAAATGCGTGACAGCGTTAGTTACAGAGAGTGTCGGTGTCAAAATCCTTCTTCATGGTAACATTCAAACTAGGAAGGCAGCACTTGTTGAGGAACTATTTTTCCAGGCATAGTAACTTTCATCTCCCTGTCTCCTCTTTCTCTCTCTCAGCGATTTTTGACCAAATAAATGCAAACGTTCTCTTTAGAAGGGTGAATTACCGATACCTAGCAACTTTCACGTGTCCTGCAGTGTTTCTATACCCTTTTTCAACATGAATGGCAGTGAAAGGGGTTTAAAAATGCAATCTGAGATCTACCTAAGAATACACATGGCTGAATTTTAACAACATTTGTAGAAGATGGGATGATCTCTGCAAATGATGAGAAGTCAAAAACAGACTGCTATGGCCATTTAAAAGAAAATTACAACTTATTCATTGCAATGTTAAGTCTTACTGAGGGTTCTGTATCATCTTTCCTCTAAGTAATACTACTCATTCTGGTGTAATATAATCTTGAACTGCCAGCCTCTCAAATAAATGATACTTTTTAACTTTTCCTGAACGTGACCAGATCTATAAAAAAAGGGTCTAAATTTATTGATGTTGTGAAGCAGTAAATCTTCATTTGATGGCAGGGCTTTGAGGCCGTTATGTTTTTCCATGCACAGTTGGCCACAAGTGTCCCTCTTTGATTTGTGGATCAAGTTCAGCTCTTTGGGATGCTGTCCAGTGCGGAGCTGTGGCCTTGAAAAGGCTGCTTGTTTTGTTTGCCATCCTAGCATAAGAGATGCCTTTGTGTTCAAAGACATGGCCTTTGAAATTAAGTTTTTTTTTTCACCATGTTTATTGCATATCTGTGTTTACTTAATCTGTTCCATGGAAAATAAACTGGGTGGACAGGCATAGAGCTGCAGGCAGTGCCTACTCTGGACCGGCTTAGCTACTCACTCACTCACTCATTGCTACAGTTTTTAGAGTCTATGATCATCTTAAAGCTGGAGTAGGCGATTAACTAGGCATCATAGAGCAAAAATTCCATAATATCCTTTCAGCATATTGTAATTCAGGTGATCTGAAAGAATACTAGACTCACACACCTCTCCTTGGCTGCATTTAGGATTTAAAAAAAGGAAGATCGTGATGGACACTTGTCGACCAACAACAGGTCATTTTAGGGAGTGCGTGTTCCTATTGGCTGCTCTATGCTACACTTCTTGGCAAAAGGTGACACAGCTATGAGCTGATCGGCTGTTGAAACAAGTGATGTGCCTTATATTCTAAAACTGGCCCCTGGTGACTTGACAAGCTGAGTTGCAGGCAACACCGTCAGCCGACCTGAGTCGAGCTGAGATGCACCGGTTGACTGCAACTTTCCCTGCAACCGTTTTATCTTGTTGTGAATCTTTAGTGTAAAATGGACTTAAAAAAGAGAGAGAGTTAACAAACAAAATAAAATGGGAGCCGGAGCAAAAACAGGAAGGGGAGTATGCGGTGGATTTGCTCCCTTAGGAGTTTCATGCAGCAGCTGGCTTGATTTCCACATGTTGCCTACCCCAGCTTTAAGCGGCTTTTTAACATCAATACTGCAACTTCTATGCTTAAACATGACTGCATCTACATTTCTGCCTAGCGCAGAAACAAAATGTCCAATTAAAATGTGCAGTAAAAAATCCACCCACTTCTGTGAAGCAATTTAATGCACAACTCTTACAGCTTACCCTAGAGCCTGACTGCATCCTAATACATTATATGAACAATACGCTGGAGTCGGCCAATAACAGCCATGCTGACATATCAGTCGGGCTGTGGTCACACAGATTGAAACGCTGTGATTTACATGAAACTCATGAGTCAATGCAGTTCAAACTGACCACATCTCACATGTTGATGTCATTGCTCAGAGGGGAGGCTGTTTCGAAAAGCTCTGACAGTCCAGGAAAGATCGGGTACTCATGATATCACCCTTAGTTTAGTCATAATTAGTCAAATGTGAAGGTGGAGACCTTGTGTCCCCTCCCCTATCTGTAGGCCGCTCACACTCGAAGCTCCTGAGACTCCACAACACAGCGAGTGACTGAATGAGTGATTTCCAAAGCCAACACCAAGACCACCACTCCCCTCCCTTCTCCCCCCATTTCTTGAGGAAAGGGGGAGGCCACAGTCAAGGTTCTGAGTAAAAACAACTGGAGTTTGGTTCTGTATGACTCCTCTTTTTCCAGCTCACCCTCAGCATGAGCTGGTCCAGAGGAGCCGAACTGGGCCTCAGTGTTGGCGCACTCCCCTCTCAGCAGGCAGCCACATGCTAGTGTGCACACACACCCCAAAAAACACACTCTTGTGTACTGACATTAATATAAACAGAGACATGCACACATACACACACACACACACACACACACACACACACACACAACTGCAAACACAATCAGACAACACAAATACACACTCACATACATACACCACAGTTAATCATGAGCACATGTTGGGAAGTGATGTGCTGTGTTTTGTGGTTTCTGTGGAAATGGACCAACTTTTCTCCTTCTCCTTCGCCCTCAGAGCAGTTCCTCTCTTTGCTCCACTTACCTTATCATAATTTATACTCCACACAGTGATAATAAGAGCTTAATTCATAATGTTCAGCTCTGATAAAACAGAAACATGGCTGAGACTGAGAAAAGCCCTGAAGTCAACATGCATCTTTCTTTAGCTTTAAGTCTTTTTTTTCCCTTTTAACTTACCAACAACTTCTGGTGGAACAGATGCATCCACCACCACCAACGGCTTGGTGGACATCTTAGTGTTCATCATCATCGTCAGGATGTTGTCAAGACTCAGGGAATCACAGCTCTCACTGGGTTGTAAGCACTGAATGGAAATCATTCAAAAAATAAAGAGAAAAAGAAGTTAGAAAGAAAAATGTATGTTGAAGACATCCTACAAAAAAGAAACATGTCTGTCTGTACGGGGCATTTAGGCTCTGATTTCTAATACTGTCAACAAAAGGTTTCATAAAAAAGCAAAAGCAAATATTTTCTATCCTCAACCTCAAGTAAATGCCTTTTGTCACACCTGACCTAAAGTAGAAACTTGAAAATCAAACCGAAGAAAAACTGATTATTAAACTGATGACCCTGATTATTATCAAAAAATAGACATTAGCTTCACTGTCACATGCTAGCCTCAGGCTACTTTATTGCATCTTTTCTCATGTGAAGGGGTCAAAAAAAAGAGTAAGGTGCATGCAAGAGATTGAATGAGTTGGACAAATAGCACTGGAAGAGAAAAATGAAAGTGATGGCTGAGATGTATGCTTATTTTAGTCTGCAGGCGGATACTTGGCAAACTTTACATCGATTTCATGTTTGCTGCTATAGCTCTGGGTGCTGAATGGATCAGGTCAGCCGGAGCAAAGATAGTGCACTGATACACCAATGTTGTGATGGTTTGTGAATTTTCAGTTATTTTTTATTTAGTTTTTGATTTTTATCTTAGATTTAGGTGTTTGCTAGTTTTTGTTTGGTGTTTTTTTGGCTGGTTATGTTTTTGTTTTCATACATTTAGTTTTAATTTTACAGTAGTATTTTTCTAATGTGCTTTTGTTAGGGCCAGTAATATTGCATCAGAAGTACGCAGCTACGTATACATACAATATACATTAACAAAATGGGCGTACTAAATGCTTTCAGTTCAAACACTTGTACATGATGTACATACATGTCATGAAGGTGCTACAGCTTTCATTTTCTTGTGAATTTTAAACTGTGTTGCAAAATAATGATATCCTAAAGGACCACACCAGTCTATTTTTGACTTCTCACCATTAGCAGAGATAGTCCCTATCTTGTACTAATGTTGTTAAAATTTGATCGTGGGTATACTTTAGAAGATCTCAGACTGCATCTTTAAACTTTATTCACTGCCATTCATGTTGAATCAGGGTACAGAAACATTATAGGACACGTGAAAGTAGCTAGGTATAGGTAATTTACCCTTCTAAAGAGAACATCTATGTTTTTTTGGTCTGAGTGGGAGACAGAGAGGAGATGTGGAGACTTAAGTTATCACGTCTGGAAAAATAGTTCCTCACAAGTGCTGCCTTCCTAGCTCAAATATTAGCATTCAGAGGGATTCTGACACACAAACATTGTAACAAATATTGTCAACTACTTTCAGGTATTTTCTGCAATGTTTATCAAAAATGGACAAAATGAAAACAAACCCGGTATCTCATAGATAAAGCTATTTTACGAAAAATGGGTGGGGTTTCTGTAACCTATGCGGCCGATGTTGACCAAGGACAATGACATAGTAACACTGGTATGGTCCTTTGATAAAGATTCCCATGTGTACAGTTTTTAGGCCCTTCACTTCTTAGTATTATACCCATTTGAAAGGCCTCAGTGCTGGAACAGCTGCCGTGACCTCTTTGCCTCAAATTAGGTGGCCGTGACATTGATAAGCAGAGTCTGGACCACATACTGTAACAAGGTCAACACCGGGTAGCCTGTGGCTGGCAAATCTACGGAGAATTTGCTCTGCGGTGACAGAGTACCTTTCATTTTTCTTATGAATGTGTGCATTTTTCAGTGACAGCACATTTGGATGTTTGTTTATGTTTTATCAAGATGGAACATAAGAAGATGAGGACTAAAGTTCTACAAGGTAGAGGAGCCAACAAAGCACATGTCATCAAATTAAAAGAACTACACCCAGTTTATAACGCAGACAGATGTTTCTCATGACCCTTGTTTTTGCTTATCTGTTTTTCTGTGCTAGTGTGAGCGTGTGAGAGAGGAGAGAGAGAGAGGGAGAGAGGGGGTGGGAGAAACAGAGGGAGACTTCTGATAGAGAGCAAGTCAATCATTTATGGGAGCGGTATGGAGATTTAGCCTTAATGGAGTGTGGTTAGACGCCACACTTTATGGGTTCCAATAAAAGTTTGACAACAGTCACATTTATGACATTAGATCATCTCAAAGCTATGAGCTGTGTACAGTATTTACCTTTAACCTCTGCCCTCCCCAACTCCAAATTAGTGAGTTAATTACATCCAAAGTCTCCTGTCAGCTACTTTTACAAAAAGCTGCAGATTCTCACTTACTTTGAAGGAGCTTTTCTACAAAAAGGAACAGTTTTGTGCTGTATATTTTTGTAAAAATGTGTATTTTTTTCCCACAACTACTTTGTGCACTCCTGCTGGGACTCTCGGATGCATGCTTGAGGCCATCCTCACCCCATCCACCATCCGCCTTAAGATCTTTGTTTGCTTTTCCATGTTTTTGAGTTTCCACACCCCAAACACCTGTCAAGAAGTGTCGTCTCCCCCCTTTTTTTGTCTTACTTTTAATTTGTTCTTTTGCTTTTTGCTTTCTGCATTGTTAACATGTTTTGTTTCTTTCTTTCCATTCTGTTTCCTTTCTGCCATTCAGTACCTACAGATGAAATGGCCCCTGCTAGATGTTCAACCAGGAGGTCTTCAAAGTAGACAAGCACTTAAAGATGCCAGGTCCCCGTCACCGGCACACATCGTTGTAAGTAAACACTCCGCTCGGTACTCTTCCTCTTTCACCAGCTCTTCTTCCCTCCTTCATGACAGACAGACAAACAAACCCTACTTTTCTTCTTTCATCCATCCTGTAAACAACTTCAGTGTTAAAGCCTTCCCTTTCTCCACATGAATGGATGTTTTGACTGGAAAAATGCATATTTGTTTGCATTTACCTTCAAACCACAGTCACTAACACACCCGGTCAGTTTGATGTAAACTTGTTCTTTTACACATGGCAAGTTTTGACCATCAAAGTAGAGCTTTTGTCTGTTGAGTGAGTGATCAGAAGGCGAGTGGGGCTGTGGGCTGCCACTATGGCAGGTGCAGCAGTTGTTCTTTGGACAGCCACGCAGCGCGTAATCCCAGAGAAAATGATAACCCCCAGCACAGCCTCGCACTGAGCTGGATGATTATGAAAAGCTGCTCTCATGTTGTCAGTTTTTTCACGGGAATGAGCTAATGCTGGGCTGCTAACATACTGTCTTTGAGGGGAAGTGTGGGCGTTCCTTCAACATTGATTACCCTATCCGTGGAGTTGGAGGAGTAGTCTGGCAGGAGAGTTGGCCGGACAGCGATAGGGGCATATGCAGCACATACACATAACAGAGCATCCACCCCAGGCACGTCGATAACTAAGAGGATAGCAGCACTAGAATGAGCAGTTGAATGTGAACTTAGTAGTTAGCCAAAGGCATAAAGTTTTCAGGAGGTCAGCAGAAAGGTTGAACGTAGGGAGGTGTGTGTATGTGGTCGCAGGGTTAGCGAGCCAGGAAAATCAATGAGAGTGGGGATTGAGCAGAATTAGTGAGGTGATCATGAGCACCCCCGGCCATTATTGGCACAGTTGTTACTTTTGTTTTTGGAGTCGTGCATCTTCTGCATATTGTGATGAGAATCTGAAACAGCGCATAAAGATTTTAGATGTCGATGCCTTCCAAGTTTTGTATGCTCATGAATACAATAACTCCTGTGGTAGCAGGCCAGTGCTGGAGCTAATAATACACTGCTGACCCTTTTTGTTTATGCAGCAACACAGTCAGGAGTCATCATGGCTCTGGGGCTCACACACAAGGTATAGATGATTTTTATTGCACACATTACGCCATCAAGACACATTGTCCCTCGCAGTCACATTTGACATTTGATCGACTTACTTTTATGGTCTGTAATAAATACCAACTCGAACAATTACTCAAAAGTTGGCGAGCCGAGGCCTCCTTGGTGTTTTGCCCGTTCATGCTAAGCACGTCTTAAAATAGCAGGAGTCGACAAGGCTGTTTATTTGAAACAGAAACCTTGTCAAAAAGTTGCGTTTAAGACAAAGATGTAGAGATGACAGTGTTGCTCTGAACAAAACAAGCCCAGCTAAGGCCCTCCTTATCTTTCCCTGCGATGCTCGTGTTATTTTTATACCAAAGAGTTCAGGGGCCTCTTCTTACTCTGTTATTTTAGGAGATGCTGAGAAAAGAGTTCCAACTCCTGTGAAGTCATTAAACTGGTCGTAGGCAGCAAAAGCAGCAGGTAAATACTTGAGGTTTTATCCTGCTATGAGTCATATGGCTGTAAATACTTACCACCTCACATTCACCTAAACTCCTGCTGTATAATTTACTTTTAAAGGAAGTTTGAGAACAACACTTAAGTGTAATGCTCGCAGCTCCAACTTTTTAGATCGTATTAATGATGTCATTTTATATACGTTTCCATTCTATAATATCTTTTTTCCAGATTATTTAGTGATAATTTGGGTGTTTAAATTATTTAAAATTCTAACAAAACACTGTGGGTTTTATATTTTTGGAAATAAATGTAAGCATTTATTTTTCACAATGTACACAGACGGTTGTAATACAAACAGTGAAGCATGCAGCACTAACAGGCTTGGAACAAACAGGCAACGCCAGCAACTCATCACAAAACAGAAACTGGCTGTGGGGCAAAAACAAACTTGAAACAACAAAGATGGACAAGCAGCCAGATGGAAAAAATAAGCTCTGCTCAAGTCCAGACATTGACAACCAAACAGGGTAGGGAATGTGATACAAAATACTGAGCAGCTATGTGTTTTGAACAACACGTTGTGTAAATCACTACAAAGAAAGCATGCGCGTGCTTAGATACTGAGCAAAATATGAGCAAGTATATTGTGATATAATGCCAGATGAAGCTGAAGCTCCAAACATTGTAACATAATGTGTGTGACCTCCGTGGTCAGGTTAAAGCTTGACTCTATCTGCGTTCTTTTCTTTTTTAAAATGTCGATGTGTTGTCAGATGTTGATGCCCTTCCCCTCCTCAACAAAGGGGGGATATATGTACATATTCCACATTAAGTCATCTCAAACAAATCAGAGCTGTGATCGCTGTTAGACAAACCTGTGTATGATGTATTTTGTTCTTTTTTATCCATGTATTATTTGTATTTTGTGTACTTTCTTCTTGTATTTACCTGCCCAAGGACCACAAATTAAAAAAATTAACATTCTTGCTAACTCTGGCACATTTACATTGTGTATTTCTCTTAGGGCTGGACAATATATCGATTTTGTATCATATCGTGATATGAAACAAGATATCGTGACAGATTTTGGATATCGTTATATCGTGAAATGGTGTAAGTGTTGACGTCTCCTGGTTGAAAAGTCTTCATTTTGGTGAAGTGACTTGATTTTCTCAACTTACCAGACTCCTCTCGCTGTTCTTTTATTGACACCTTATTCATTTATCCACATTACTTATGATTTTTGATCAAAATATGTGATTGGGTTAATTTTTTGTGAAATCACTAATAGTTAACCTTACAATACAGTCTCAGTATCGAGGTATTTGGTCAAAAATATTGTGATATTTATTGATTTTATCACCGTAGCCACTCCCACCCCTTAGAGTGCGCAACATGTCATC
>JAQFJB010000014.1:9469930-9480157 GCA_029874875.1 Naso minor
ATTCAGACTTCACTGTGACTGAGCGAGCCCATTCAGTGGGAGTACGCGGCGGTTGGAGAGATGGTATCAAGTTGCCTGCAGATGGAGGTCAGTGTGACTGGCACAGTTGGCACCTTGGCACGGCAGCAGTGTGCCGCGGCACTCAGCTCCGCAAAGGATGCGTCGACTGAAGGGGGGACTGGGGAGCGGAGCGTTTTTCTCACTTCTCCTTTTTTATTGTCTGCGCTTCCTGTTTTGAAAGCCATTAAGGAGCAAATTTCCTCACAGCGAGAGGGGAGATGAAAAGGCCCCGTCTTTTGAAACATGTCCAAGCGCAAATGTGCAAAAGAGGGGGAATGATAGCTATCTGTAAACATCTCTGTCGAGGGGTCGACGGAAAAGGAATTGTGAGGGAATGATACATTCATTTGCGTTCTTTTTTTCCCTTTTTTTTTGATTTGCTGATGAAAGAGATGCTGCAGTTTTTGTTCCGAGCCAGCTGTATTGCTCTATTCACAACCACACTAATATATCAGGGCAGGCTCACATAACTACACAGCCACCACCCCCTTTTCCCCTTTTCGAAAAATGCTTTGTGACATCTGCATCCACACATGTCTGCATTCACTGTAGCCAGTGAGTATTTATAGACGAGTTGGTTTTGTCATCCATTGATCCCTTCAGGTTCTCTGATCACAAAACTGCACTTTTAAGTAGCTTTTATGTGGCATCATAAAGGTAATCTCTATGCATTTGAACTGAGAGCACTCGAGGTCACCTGCAGAACCTGACCTGGTTATGAAGACTTCATCAGGCCCTTGGCGCATCTTTGTTTCCGAGTCAGACACTGGTAACATTAGTTAGTCATTTAACTGTCACAGCTGTCATTTCTGTTTAGAAGCTGTTAGTTGGCATGCAGCGTATTTACACCAGTTTCCTCTCAGTGGTGCTTGCCTAGTTTCTCAAGAGTAGCTGTAGCTTGGTGCTGCAGACTCTCCTCCTCCCTCTCCTCTTCCTCCTCCCTCCTCTACCCCTCACTGCCCCGAGCCTGGCCAGTCTGTGCCTCTTAATAAAACTGACAGGCTCTAATTGGGCTTAATTGCACCCTTCGGGCGTCGTCAAAAGGAGTGTTGCTAAACAAACTGCAGGGTCTGCAAGCAGGCCAGCGAGTCTACGGCAGCACATTGGCCGCTGAGCTCAAGCCTGCATGCATGTGTGCAGAATCGCCAAAGCTGCTGTAAAAAAAAAAAAGCACAGTAAAATGGCACATTAGGAATGTGCGTGAGTAGGCATCAAATTTAATTGTGTGCGCTATAGTCAGAGGGATGTAACAAAACACTCATTCCTCGCAATGAGCCAGCTGAACAAGAGCTCACAAGTCGGAGAATCTTATGCATTCAAGCAGGCAGCATCACCTGACTGTGAATCTCTCAGCGCTCTTTGCCGCCAAATCGACACCGACAGTAAAACAGAGTATGCCTGTGTCTTTGAGGAAGTGTCTACAACTCCAGGTGTCAGAAAAGCCTTTTAAATCCCCGCTATTATGAAAAACCCTTACCAAACAAATCCCCGCCTTGCTTTTCAGTGGTATAAGCAAAAGGATGAAGTAGTGCTCCACATCCCAGTAGCACCACCTCCTGGTTAACGGACGGGGGCGATCGGGATTCTGGCTCCCGTTCGAACATGGTCTGATTCAGAGAGGTGGGGCAGGCACTTGCCACATGGGCCTTTGCTGGGTCACTGAACACAATCGATGGAGAGCTCCAGATGCGATTGAGTCACTGAAATGGCAAATCCTAACCTGGGTGTGAGTGAGTGTGTGTGAGAGAGAGAGAGACGGTGCTGACCCCTAAAGCTGCGACCCGCAAGGAAAAAGGAGAGATAATCACATTGAGCGCAGCACTGTGCTAAAATTCTTCTTGCCATTTGTTCTCCCTTCCACCCTTTGAGCTATTTACTCATTACAGCCGTTCACAGCTTGTTAGTCTTCCCGAAAAAGTTTGCGAGTTCCAGTTTGTCTTGAAGATGTTCAGCTTGATACGGAAAAATGGCACAAACACGATGATTTCCATTGTGAGCAGTGTGAGAGAATGTTACGCCAGGAAAGACACGGGGAACGAGGCATCCACGGTGTCTTTGTTCAGAGCTTAAAAGTCATGTAATGATGCAGTGGCAGAGCTGGAGGCCCCATAAAGACTGGAAGGGCCTCATTTCAGTGGCCTGCTGCTGCTCCAGTGCCTGACTCGCTGACTCTGTCACCCCTTCTTTTAGGAAAAGAGGCAGAGCACATAATTAAGATATACAACCCAGGGTGGACTGAATATATAGACTGAAAGTATAGAGGAGCAGACCAGTCGGCCTCAATCACAGCCTGTGGTTTAGTGTTTGGCTGCAGACGGTGCCCAGACCTGTGCGAGTGTGTGTATCAGTGTGTGTGTGTGTCTGTCAGCAGTCTGAGCAGCATGCTATAAAAGGCTGGTGAGTCGAGCCATAGCCTCTCTGTTTGTCGGGGTCACAGCGAGCCAAACTGTTTGTGCGTGTTATGTGAACACGTACTCTATGTGGGTACTCAATGTTTTTCTGTGTGTGTGTGTAGGTGTGTGTGTGAAGGACGCTCCCTGACCCAGAGTTCCTTCCCCATTCTGTTTCTCCATATTCATCCCTGTAGTAATATATAATCCTGCTGTCTCGGGCAATAGTGTGTATCTGAGAGGACGCATCCTCCTGCTCCTTGACTTCACACACACACACACACACACACACACACACACACACACACACACACACACACACACGTTCACACTTAAGTTCTCACGCCTCAGTTGTTTCAGTGCTTTGTCACTCTCTAATGATAACTATCCATCAATGGTAGGGGCGTTGCTCTTGGAAATGAAGATGGATTGAATTAGCGTTGAGTGCTCTGGCCACTGCATTGCGGTGGCAACCCGTAATTACACTGTCAGGACCATTGAACCCCCCTGAACGAGACGTTGAACTTAACACATTTGCACCAGTGTTGATTACAAGGTCTTTTAGTCTGGGCAGATTCACATCATGTAGTTCCTAATAGCAAGTGAAGGGCCCAGTCATTTGCGGAGGATTAGCGTATCACGGTGTGTTCGTCCGACCAACCGCAGCATATTTATCCTCATTGTTGATAAAATGGAAACAATAGCAGAAGCTTAATGCATGCTTATTGTCCCATTACAAACAAATGCACATTTGGCTGGTAGCTTCAGGTATCTTTGAAAAACACTTTCACATGGGAGGGGACATCGCACTGTTGGTTTTTAAAGAAAACGAACACCGGATAACTCACAATTTGGGGTGGTGAAGGCGGGCAAAACAAGCACAAACAACCAAACTCCCCGACCGCCACCACCTCCGTTCTCTGTGTCTCCCCCTTCCTGTGGGAAATGAAAATTGGGCTGAAGTGTTTGTAATTAAATACGTCCAGGGAAACTCCAGGAAATGGACTTAATTTCATATAGAGGCACATGACTCAGAGGATCTTAGCGAAACCAATTAACCTCACCTCAGCTCATTAAAAACTCTCCTTTCATGGCCAGAAGCAGCGACTCATCCGCTAACACGGGACATGAAAGCGCAAATTTGTCCATCCAAAACTCTTAAAAGTAATTGGAAAGGTAGATACGAAGGGCCAGTAATCTAGTGACACAGCCGAACTCGAGTGAAGTGAAAATAGAGGTGATTATTGAGAACAGGGCGACGTGCGGAGAGAAAGTATCCATCTCACAGACGATGCCGTAAAACTCTGAAAATACTATCAGCCTTGTGCAGTTTTTATTTATTTATTTTTGAAGTTGCCCCTTAGGATTGAGACAATTTCACTCAAGGTCACCGCATGGTTGAGGGGCATCCTGAGTGCAACGGCAGCCGCTAACACAGAAACATCTCCTTCACACAACAGAGGTCAGATCACTTGGAAATTAATGCTGGCCGGGAGAGATTTTATGCAAATTATTTTAAATTGCAGCAACTACAACATATAAGATGATGCAAATACTGATGGGGTTGCAACAGTATGAGATAACCATCGTCATGGTACACAGTTTTTGTAATTATTAACAATTACAAAAACCCTTTAAGGAATGATATTTTAGGTTTAATAAAGGTTAATAATTAGAATTTCACAAAATATTACACCCTGACTGACATTAATACAAAGTTGAAATACAGTGTGTCTATAACTGTCTGTTTTCATACCATGGTACCATTTATTTTACCACTGTAACTCTATTACTTATTCCAACATTTTTCTGTTTTTTTTGTAGCGAAATCAAATGTTTATCTTCTCAAATGGCCCATTGAAATGAAGGATGTGGTGTTTTTTTTTTCCTGCAAGAGAAATGTCTTTGTAAGCACTCCGCCAGCCCTGGAAATTGAGCAAACTCACAGATTTGTATCCACAGAGGGACAGCTAAATATTTTTATTTTCTAAACCACAGAAAGTACCAGAGGATAAGATGTGTGTAGCGGGGTCTTCCTGCTTTGGTTGCTTTTGTAAGCTTAGCTCCACACGTTCCATTGTTGCCTGGGGTTTTCTCTTTCAGTCTCATTTAAAGTCCATTTCTGTCACCCAACAAGAACATTAATATTAGTCATAAGTTAAGGATTACGACGCTGTAATTGCATGTGCACTGCGCTCGGAGTATTTCTCTGCACATAAAACATTATTTGCAGGCCTTTGTTGAAACTATCTAATGGGTTAATGGCATTGAAAGGCCCCATTCAGCTCTTTTCACGCCAGCGTGTGTGTCTGCAAGTGCATGCATGTGTGTGCTCACACATGTCTTGGCTCACACTGTGCACACTCATCAAGCCACATGCAAACAACCAATCTCTGTCATCTGCATCAGAATAATTACAGAGAGATAAACACACCATTTGACCATTTTCACAGTGATCTAATCTGAAGCCGGGCTGTGAAAGCGCACGGGGGAGATGATCAAATCCCTGCTTAATGGAACTGATCACTGCTGTGTGTTAAACATTCAGCCGACAGCCGTATTACAGATGCATCTCCTCATCTGTCTCTGCATTCAGCCTCGTCGGTTTAGGACAGAAATGAGGGTAAAATTTAGTTTTAATTTAGATTTTGACTGTGTGACCCTTTTTTTTTTGGCTATGTTTAGATCAAATGTGAGAAGAAGGAGTGCGGGCCTTTTTCGTTGAGGTCATGATGGCAGTGAACAGGGGTTGTATTGGTTACAGCCTATTGCTCCACACGCTTCTATCTCCCTTTAGCTAAAAGGCAAACGGCATCCGAAATCTGATTAGCCTCCATTATAAAGAGTGATATTTTCATCCCGCCGGTTCTCGGCACTGCGTCAGAGCATTCGGTCGCTTTAATGCCGGGAAAGGCCTGCTCTTTTGACAGATAGTAGATATTCCCAACATCACTTGTTTGGACATTTCTGTCTTTTGTGACATGGAAGAAAAGACGGCCAAGAAAATAAAAAGCAACTAAATAATGTCAAAAGATCAGAAATCAATGGGCCGGAGGAACGTGATCCGCACGGCTCCGTGTGCGACCAACCCTCTACCCCCTCCCTCGCATTACGAGTGCCTTTCCAAAGCCACTAAAGTTGCTTTTGTTCACCCCCTCGGAGATGTAACTCAAGCATGAGGAAGCCGTCTGACAATGTTTGGATATTGGCAAAAAATAGCCTTTTACTTAAAGGTTGCCGGCCGAGGTTTATTGAGTTACATGTTCATCAGTGATGGGAGGCAGAAGAGTTGAGCCGTGAGAGAGATTCGTTAATGCGTAGGTTTGTATTTCACATTTTGATGCAACCGTGATGTGGAGAAGCAGGAAGTGATCAATGAGCCTGTGGATAAAATGCCCCTTTAGATGGAAGTTGGATTTTGGACGGATTTGTTTTGTTTTATCTAAGAGAGTAACATCTTAGCAAAATACATAAACTATTATTTGGTTGAAAATCTCAAGGGTCACAGGATTGTAAATTTTTCTACTTTAGATTTATACATTTATTTCTTTACTGACTGAAGTTCTGAATTTGTTCATATTGAGAAAGTACAAAATTTTGCTGTAGCTAGTTTATTTAATCAGTTTAATATTTCTGACAAAAAGTCTCTTATATGTATATGTGAATAGAATTTATTCAGCTCTTATCACTGCAAGATCAACAGATGTAACAATAATTTTTAAATGATTCAATGCGTCTGTGAATTAAATGATAAAAAGTTATGTGAAGATTGATTTTTAAAATAAATAAATAGAATTTTTAAAAAGACCATTGTTCTTTAAAGCATTTTATTTCTTTAATCTGATAATAGCTCCCCTTGTTGGGTAAAAATAGAAACTGCGTTTATCATCGTCTCGTATTTTGGTTAAAGCTGCAGGTCACCGGCAGGCTCCTTTATCGCCTCCTTTTAAAGAAATGATGAACTCCCTTTTAGAATGATTTTTAAGGGTTACACCGGAGTTTACAGTATAGGGTTTCAACTTCTGTGGGAGTGAGTGATCTGTTCTAATAAGAAAAAGAAAATGCAGCACCACAATGCTTTGTGTCACCCGCTGAGGCTGAGAGATAGACACAGGATTAAAAAAAAAAAAAAGAAAGAAAGGAAAAAGGGGAAAAAAACAATTTCTGGACATTTCTAGGAGATAAATTTAATTTCTTTGCTATTTGGAGGTCTTCTTTGAAAATGCAATTGTAATGAACACATTCAAAACTGGAGAATAGATTTACCCTCGGCTTCAAATAAGTCGGCGTTATCGGACTCTGTCATTCGCTCCTTCCCATTTTCGAGCTGCTAATTGATGTTTTTGATGTCGGCGAGAAAATTGAAGAAAATGTCATGTGTGAACCGGCGCGGAAGTTAATAAGATTGACTTCGTTGACTGAATTCATAATGAGCGAAGGAGAGGCGTGTAATGGGGACTGCTGCGAATTCGCCCGTCCATCTGCCGAGGGATGAAATCGACACCTAGCAGGAATGGGCCCGTATAGGTCGATATTGAAGGATGGAACATTTGGGATGCCCCCTCTACCTAAAAAAAAAAAAAAAAAAAAAAAAGTGTTTTCTTTCCCTCCCTTCTTAGCAGTTGGGTTTTGGTTTTGCATCCCACTGATTGGAGAGCATAAGCAGCTGCTTTTCCAGAGGGTCCTTCCCCCGGCCCGGTCCCAGCTTTTCCGCGGACTCGTCTCCCAGGGTTGCCTCCTTCCAAACAATAGTCGTTCTTAATGCTGTTTTGAGTCTGAAAAGCCATGGAGCTTTATAAAGGTTAGATTAAGATGTGGCTAAAAGATGCACCAATATCAGTTAGGGTCATTGCATATGCTTGGCCAATGTGTAACAGAGCCTGAACTTAAATCCCCTTAAATAAAAGGATAGAAGCACCACCGAGGTCGCTCCATCTTGAGCCATTTATCGAGCGCTGGCTGTAAGCCAAACGAAGCCGCTTTGTCTCCTCATGTTCTTTCTCTTAAAATGAATTTCATCAAATAATCAAATTATTAGTCTGAATTTGCCAGTTTTTCATAAATGTATAATTTGTTCAAAAGTATTTATTTGTTGATGTACGTTAATGTTTGTTGTAATGGGTTCTGCGTTTTTAATTGGGGGACGGATTAGTTGAGTTTGGTTCAGTGCTTCTGATTATTTTTCCCCGGCCTAAAGGGGACTGAGCTAAACCCCTAATACGGCCAGTACCCCTAAGCGCTCTTCTTTTTGAAGACACCAAACAAAAAAAAAAAAAAGTGGCCTCTGCTAGCGTTCGGCCCTCCGAGGATCGTGGATAAGGGACATTATTCTCAGAATAGGCAATTAATTCCGCTGGCAACGATCGGTTAGAGCTTCTTCCCCCACCGCCCCTCCAAATGCCCTCCTCTCCACCCTCCACTCGCCATTTGAAATGCTAACACAATGAAATATTTTTCTATTGGTCCGTGTCCCTCGGCTAAGCCACCGCCGCGGGCAAAGAATTTCATCGACTGATGAGACCACAGGCATGCCCGATAAAAAGGTTAACTGTACGTGACACGCACTCCAAGCAGCCAGCGGTACCTTGAACCCTCAAGTTCTGTAACTTTTATTTGACTTTTTATTGTTAGCGAGGCCAGGCTTGTTTGGCTGCGGAGGCTGAAAACGAAGCAGGTTTTTTGTCGCCGTATTACTGAGGAATGAGGATAACGTGACTTTTTTTTTTTTTTTTTTCCCTTAAATAAAGCAATTTCCTTGTTTTTGATTGTGGTTTTTCCGCGATGACATTTTGCAGTCGAGGTCCTATTGTACGCCGATTATTTGACTGCTTTTTTCATGAAAAGGAAATCAAATGCAATGCTTTGCGCATGATAACTGGGGATAGTTTCGTCCATGTAATGTTCCGTTTCATACGGTACGATTGAGGAAACAATTTTTGTCGAATTGTGGAAGTATTTTCTTCAGAAAGTGAAATTGATTAAAAGAATAAATAATACTAGGATTCGTGTTTTGCGATGAATTATTCTTATCATTAATATTATTATTATTATTATTATTATTATAGAGCTACCAAAATCTTTTGCTTTATTACATTTTCCCTCAACATATTTTGTTTCCATTGTGTTGGATTTTACAATAGCTTGGCTCTGCTGTGTGAGAATAAAGAAAAATCCAGGATGGCACATTTCTTCCACCTTCAGCATGAGGCAAGGTAGACTGCCAGAGAGTGGGAGGAGGATTCCAGGCTGTTTATAAATTGTTAGTAAAAGATATATGGGCACAGAATAGGTATGGATGCTGCAGTACCCCCAACCCCATCTTTCATGCGCACACACACATGCGCGCACGCACACACACACACACAGAGTGCTGTGCGAGGACTGAGGCAGGTGGCTCCCCATGGCTGCAGCTTCATGACAACATGCCATTAGAAATAGCAGGCCTGTTGATCAATCCTGCCGACATGACAGCTTCGCCGCGAGGCCTGGCTCTTTGAGTGCCGACGCCGCGGCAGCTCCCTCTCCCGTTTCTCCCCACTAATTGGTGAAGGTTTCTCTTATATATGCTCGTGGCACAGGGCTTTTTTTCTCCTCCACCTCCTCCTCCTCCTTTTCTTGTTTTTCTCCCTCTCTCCCTCTCTCTCTCTTTTTTGCTTTTTTAGCTCTTTTCCCCATCCATCCCCCCACCCCTGACACCCATTTTTATCTCTATCTATCTATCTATCTATCTATCTATCTGTAAATACTGTATATATAGATTTAAAGTACTTTTTTGTTTTTCATTTTAACATTGTCACATTGGAAGCGATAACTTTGGGTGAGATATTGCAAGTGGGTTGAGTAAAGGGATGTGTGTGCCGCGGGCACTGTTCGTTCTGTATTTTTTGCGGGACTATTGGAGCTGGGATTTGACATTGACTCTAGGCAATGTGCATCAGCACCAGATACACAATGGGGGGAACATCAAGAAAAAAAAAAAGTAATCTTTGTCAGGTGAAATGAAGGAGAAACTAGGCCTTTGATACAATTGCATTTTTTAATTGCATGGTTTATTATGACAATTTAGGCAAGGCTGCTAAAAATACTACATCCATAATTAAGTGACACGGTGTCATTTAGGTTGAAACTCATTTATTTTTTTTGCTGCTTTTTCACATACAGCTGTGTTGCACAATCCACATTTGTGTATATTTGATTTATCACGTAATCCCTTTCTTTCTCATCAAACGGAATTAAGTTGCAAAACGTCAAAACAATTGTCAGGAAATGGCTGCGCGTCGCTCGCTGACTTGTCACGGCACACGGGGCTGCGTTCTCATTCCACCAGCGGTTTTTCGCCGGCGCATCACTCTTAAACGCCACCCACTCTGAATCTCTCCCAACTAAATAAATGAGGGGGGAGATAAGCACACATTAAATGTTTAACTGTCTCACATTTGTCATCTGTTTTTCCCCTCTTAATTAAACAGGCGCAGCTTAGCCCCGGCACTCCAAGTGCAGACACACATACACACACATGCACACACACACACCCAGCCTGTGAGCACTGGAGCCTGAGTGCAAACATTGTCCTGCCGATGATTAATTTAGCCGTTAATATTTATTTTACTTAGTCCTGCTAAGTTAGCAGCTCAGTGGAGGGTGAATGTGAGATTTTATGTCTTCGTCTCGCAGGCTGTCTGGTTGCAAATTGAGGAGTAAAATAGCTGTGTTTATTTTTTGTGTGTGTGTGTGTGTGTTTTCTTGTTTTTTTCTTTTGTTTTGTTTTGTTTTCTTT
>JAQFJB010000014.1:9521581-9535517 GCA_029874875.1 Naso minor
TGAAACCCATCAGATTATTAGGTGAGCTTGTTCCAGAGCTCTGGTGCTGTGCATGCTCACTCATCAATCTGTTTTGTTGTGACACTTAATGGAATGAAGCCATTCGTTGGTCATACCTGTGTTGGTCCTCAAGATGTCTACTGTAAAACCCATGGATGCAAAATTATTGTATAGATGAAGAAGTTACTTAGCACAGAACATATTTTCCTGACTTTACAGTTCAGCTTTAAGGAGCTTTTAAGTATCTTTCAGTGCAATGTTTTGGTTTTCTTTGCCACCATTTTCTTGCGTTGGTTCACTCTCAACCCTCAGTGGAAAAAATCTCTAAAAACACACTGTACACTTCCTGCACAGAACCAGACACAGACCAACAAAGTTTGTGACTAGCAGCTCTTGAGCCTAATTATTCCCTCGTGAGTTGGTGGAGACCAAAGCAGAGCTAATAGAAGAGTGAATATAGGACTTACATTCATCAGGTTGCCAGAGACATGACTCCAAATGAATGCTAATGTTGCTCTGCATCTGTTGGTTGTTTAAAGAAGCAGTTGGTGCTAATGCGTAAGGTATATTAACTTTATGATGTGATAATATGTCAATGATGTGTTCACAGGTTGTTTCTGCTGGCCCCAGGTGGTCTGAAAATCCATTTATGCAGGTTTAATTGACCCCTTTTGGCAGCCAATATTAAGAGCTCATCACAGCTAATATCGGGCATGCAGAGGAATTAAGCTCAGAAAGCTAAAAATCTCTAAAGTCTATTGCCAATCCTAACCATCAATATCATGCAGAAAAACAGTTTGTTCTCCACTCTAAAAGCATACAAACCTAACTCATCAAACTTCTTAAGTTTTACTAACAGCCTGCTCTTTGTTAAATGCATTTATTGTCAGGAAGCCTGATCTGAATTCCAGCAAAATTGTTCTAAATGTGAAGCTTTAGTGATTATAGAGCAGAAAAAACTTGAAAGCAAGTGTAAGGCCAAGACCAAGATGGAGAGCCACAGAGAAGTGCAGCACATGTACAGGTGTTATGTGTATGTGCTGCTGTCTGCATGTAGGCTTGTGTGTCACCTTCCCAGCACAAGTGCCCTAGTCCCTAATGATGGCGGTGTGCAGCGAGCTAACTACCCTCACAGTGGAGCGAGCCCCCAGGCTAGTGCCACATCTCTCCATCAAGGCCTGCCTTCATCCCGCTTTACACTGGGCCTTTTCCAAAGACACACACATACACACATTCACAGAGCCAATGACAAATAATTCATATTATGGCCTGCCTGAAAGTTTGCCACACTACCTCATTAAGCAGCCCATTGTAACTGGCTGACATTCTTTCAGCACAATAACACTCCTTGGTCGGGTTGTTTTTGAAGTGACATCTCACCAGAGGGAAACAGAAATAAATAAAGAAATAAAAAAAAAATACCCAGTTGTGCTATGTTGTTTTTCACCTTCGGAACTCTCAAGGTGATGCAACTTTAGCTGCCAGATATCAATAATGGATCCCTGTTGTTTCTCGATATGAATCATAGCCGTTAATGAAGACGCTACAGCTCAATCCAACCCTACATATTGAGTTTGATCCTTCACTTAGGGCTGCATTGATTTTTCCTCTTAGCCACACAGTCCAGTGCACCGCTTCAGACACACCAATGAAAATTAGTCTGTTTGATTTAAACCACAAAATTTACAATGGGCAAAGAGAGAAGAAGGCTCATAAGAAGGGAGGAAGAGGAGTGCATTGGGGGAAAGGGGGTGCCTGGCTTGATGAGGGGGTAAACGAACGTGCTACTTTGATGAGCTCTGTGTTTGCGCTTACAACAGCAAATGGCAGAGTGGCAACAGTGTGGGTGTTTTTTCTTTTTCTGAGTGGCAATCAGTCAGTTCAGAGACGTTGAGCTCCTGGCGAGCCTACGAGGCATGTGGCTAGGTGCTCTCTGTCCTGGGGGCGAGACGGGGAGAGCTCTGACTTAGCTCTGACTTTTCCGGGGCATCAAGCGAGGCATGGGAGAGGAAGAAGAAACTTTCTCAGCAAAGTGAAAGAGGAGGGGGATCATCCAAGGGAGGCAGACTTGAAGTTAAAGCACTGACGAGCGCTTCAATCTTCGCTTCAGTCTCGACAAGTGCGCCAAACATGGGTTTTGCATAAACACACAGCACTTCAGAGGCAGACGTGGAGATAGAGATGAAGTTCTTCCAATAACAAAAGGGAAAATGAGAGGAAGATGGAAGGCAAAACCCCCAAACATGAGGAAAGATGGAAGACAACCCCTGCTAAGTTGGATTCTGTGGCTGTCTTCCATCTCCCTCAGCAGATAGCAGGAATGATAGCAGAGCTTGTTCCAGTCTCCTTATAATGAAGTCCAGATGCATCAAGTCAGCTCTGCTACTCATCATCACAGGCTGCGACCTTGGGAAAACTACCTCAGCTGTGGGCCCTCTCTCAAATTTGCAGAAAACTGCAGACACACAGCAACCACGCTCACTGCTGTGGGATTAGGAGTAGAAAATTCCAGAGTAACGTCTTTCCCAAATGCCAAACGGCTGCATTTCTCTCCTCTGCTAATACCGAGTGGCTCCAGTCCTCCTCGTCTTCGTTGTCCTCTCTCCTCTTTCTGTACGAGAGGCGATGCTATTGAGCTGACCCTGACATATCCAGTGTAACAACACAGAGGCCACTGTCAATGTGGAAGATTTGTTCCACTTTGTCTACTCAGCTCAATGAACAATCGACTGTTTTTTGTAAGAGGCTGACACCGAGAGGCCAAGGGGATACGTGGTGAACATTAAAAAGACAGAAATGCATGAGATTCACCTGTATGCACCCATGTGGCTTCACTGACATTGATACTGAGCGTGTAAAAGCAGCATCATGATACAACAATGTGGAGTAAATAGGCAAAACTGAATTAAAATCTCTTTATAATATAAGCAGGAAATGAAAATGTGCTGCAGTCTGTCCTCCAAGGCCCAGAATGGCTTCATAGAGAACCACTTGCCACTGAACTGGAGGAGAGAAAAAGACCACGAAGAGAAATGCAAATGCAATGAGGTCAGACTTGGATGCAAAACATCACTGTAATTAATTAAAAGTGGTTGCAGTTTTCCTAATTTTAGCTGAAACAGGAAACGTTGAGCAGTTCTTGAAAATAAAACCTCAAATTCTGCTCCACATTTCCTGCAAGGTGCTGAATATAGGAGGTCGCCAATTAGTATTTCTAAGTCTTTGTGAGATTCAACAGTCTCAGTCGCTTTGCTTGAGTATAAACTTAACAAGTTGGTTTCATCCCAAGGCTGACAATGGGAGCAGATTGTGTTTTTGTTCTGCATATTACTTCTTATTACCTCCTTTAGTGATGGGAGATTAGAAAGCACAAGACACGCTGATGTGGCTGAGAATAGCAGGTAGAAAACATTTCACCGATTTTTCAACTCCTCAGTCAAGTGCAATGTATCGCAACTTCAGTGGCGCGTGCTCACTGTATGAAACAAAAGTGGTGCAAAAGTGGGACGGCAAGTCTCATCGAGTAGACACAATTACAGTGTTGAGGATATGCTGTGAGCATCGGATGTGAGACAAGAGAGCCATTTTAAAGGAGATTAGTGCTGACACCTCCCTGTGTCTCAGCATGCAGTGATCACACTGCGCCAGCTACTGTGTGTGGGAGGCCCTTTTGTCACTTGTACCATTCAAAGTGGGAGAGGGGAAAACAAGAGATGGGATGACACCCAGCCGCCTCCGATAGATCAAAACCAAACTAATAAGCCAGGATGCTCAAATTAACAATGAGGCCTCTTGTTTAACTCAGCTGCTTGACTTCCTTCAGCTGAGGCACATCAACTACACAGGCACATTTAAATCCATATGAGGAGGAGATTTTGGAAATAATGACTGCACTCAGCATCACTGGGAAAAAGAATGTGGGTGAAAAGACGAGGACAAAAATCTATTTTCTGTCAACATACCATAAAATCCAAAGATGTGCGTGGCTCACGATCCTAACAAAAACTGTAATAGTCAACAACTGATGACAAAAGGAGTTTACTGCAGCCGAGCTGAGGTGGGGGCATATTAAAAGGCCAGCCATCCACTTAGTGGACCTTGGCGTAAAGCGCATAAGGCCCTTTACAATGATAATCCATCTCCATTGTTCCCCTGAAGAGGCTTGTTGAAAATTAATTTGGGCTGGTCAACAGTCAATAACATGCTCCCCTGAGACACACAGTTTAACCCCCATACAGCCGAGTGTATGAGAGCACACCCACACACACACACTCTCAAATCCACATTCCATTCAGTTGCCTTTCAATAGTGAGAGCGAAGCATTATTGACCAGTTTCTGAGCTCAATGTGCCTATGTTTCACCCTGCAGGCAATCCACCCTCACCTCCTCCACCTGCTTTCATCGTGTTGTCATGTTATCATGTTTTTTATTCATGTTGCACAGTTAGGCGAGGATGTTTCGGTGACAGGAAGCAGTGACAAGGACCACGCAGGGAAGGTTATCATAGAGCAGAACAACCAGATGCTTTGAATATGGATTATTCTATCTCATGAGATTGATCCACACAAATAAAAAAGTTTTTTATGTAACTTCTTCTTTTTCTTTTGAGTTTCTTCACTTTTAGTAAAATGTTTTAAGAGTGCCAGGTTTATTGTCAAAATTAGTTTATGATGGTGAAGATTCTCAGTTATCCAGGTCATGGAATATCTACTTGCTATACGAGAGGCAACTGGGAACTAGATGTAATTTTATGGTATTAAAAACAATCTATTCATGATAGTGATTTGCGCAAATGCATGAAAAATTACACCCAAAATCACATTAATGCATTAAATCAGACAAATCTCTCACACATGCAAACAAAATATTATTTGATTTGCAAACAAACCTGCAACCATTAATTTGGATAACTGAGCTTAATTAAATGGTAACACAAAATGATCATATCACGAGAAACAGTTTACTCCAACTAGTTATAGGCTATATAGGTAACATTTCCATGTAGGCAAACAAATTTTTCTAAAAATACATCAATTGAGTTTTTAGAAAGGTGCTGAATTAAAGTAATGTTTTTTCCTACAAATAATTTTAATGACTGTGAATTAATTATTTAAGAGATTTTGCCAGGTCCAAAATAATTATTCGTTTACTTCTGTCTTAGCCAGGCAAAGTTTTGAGTGCCATTGGTATAATGACTTTAGTACCAAGTGATATCTCTGTGTCCTCGGTGATCAAGATTTTCTGTGGTGATGGTTTGAAGTTGTCTGTAGGACCTTTAAAGCTGGGGTAGGCAGCTTACTTTTGGTGTAATCGGGGGAAAAATTCCATAATAACCTTTCAGCATATTGTAATTCAGTTGGTCTGAAAGAACACTAGACTTCTGCACCTCTCCTTGGCTCTGTATTCAGACCATGATAGGACCTTTTGGCCAAATTTGGGCAGTTTCAGAGAGTGCATGTTCCTATTGGCTGCTCTACTCTTCTTAGCGACAGGTGATGACAGAATGTGCCAATTGGCTGTTGAAACAAGTGACATGCCTCAAATTCTAAAACTAGCCTCTGGCGACTTGTCAAGCTAAGTTGCAGGCGACACCATCAACCGGCTTGAGTTGAGCTGAGACGGACCACTTTACACCGCTGAAACTTTCCCTGCAACTGTTTCCTCTCGCTGTGAATCTTTAGTGTAAACTGGCTCAAAAAGAGAGAGTGGCAACACACTAAATAAAATGCAAACAGAGCAAAAACAGAGAAGGGAGGGCGCGGGGGAGTTGCTTCCTAATGAGTCTCATGTTACAGCTAGCTTGATTTCCAGATGTCGCCTATCGCAGCTTTGTATGTGTCAAAGGTACATGTTTAAAGTCTATGCTCCAGACTTCAACGGCAAATGTATTTCTTATGCAGACTTAGGGTGTATGGTGTTGAACAAAAATTTGTGATATATTACAGAGTACCATAGGATATGGTACTACAGGCTGGTGTGGTAATTTAACGGTGCAGCTTAAGTCACAAATCGCTTGCCTGGCACAGACTGCTATGGAAATTATAGGGGTCAAAAACCAACTGTCCCTCCAGACGATCTATGAGCAATCTGTTATGAGACAAGCAACGAAAACAGTGACCGACCTGACTAACACTCTTCACCCAGAGTTCCAGCTCTTACCTTCGGGTAAAAGATTCAGGGTGCCCATGTGCAGGCTGATCCGTAATAAACATAAATCCCATTTATCCATTAAGCCCCTCAACACCAATATGTAATGTATAAGTTGGCCATTAGGAATGTGTCATGTTACAAATGTGCAATATGTTTACGGGTGTAGTGGAATATGTCGCTATTGTCAGTGGGTGGGTTTGTGTGTGCGTGGAAATTTTTGTATCTGAGAGCAAGAGTTGTCCTGACGTTTTTCTTTTTACTTTATGAAATTGCAGGATGAACTGAGACCAGAACAAATTTCCCTACAGGGACAATAAAGCGTATCTTATATTATCTAAGCTATTATAAATTACATGTAGCTTTTCATTCTTGTCATTAACTTAAACTGGATGACATATAAACTGACGACATTTATAAAGACATAAAAATTCTAAACATGTAAATCTGATTCTGATCTATTGTGAAATATTGGTAACATTTCCTATGAAACCTGTCCTTATAGTGCATCATAACACATTATGAACATATATAACACATTATGAACACACTTACAATGCATTATATGTGGTTACAGTTATGGTTACCCCCAACCTTCCTTATAACCATGATTATACAGCACTATAGGTGCATTATAATGCATTATAAGTATGTTCATAATACATTATAGACATATTTTAAGTAAAGTGTTACCAAAATATTATTTTCTTGCATAAAACACAACCTCAGAATAAAGGGAGAGGTAAAAATTGTGCACTAACCTTAGAAACTTTTAACCCGACTCATTATGCTGCTGTATATTCATCTGAAATCTCACAAAATACCCGAATGCTGCTGTCAGCTTTACATTTCGCCATTCACTGTACACAGTGTCTGACATTACACTTCTCCTGATAAATAGTGCACCAGGTATGTTTCAGAGCAGTCAGCTATTTCCAACGCTCAGCGCTCAAGTTCAGTGTTTGCAGACACAGACACATTGTATGAGGCAACTCTGCAAAGGAAAAACATAATAGCTTGTACTGTCCAGTGTGTGTATTTGTTCCTGCATAAAGCAGACATCCCTGAGGGTCACCCTATAAAGAAAGCATCTCTGTCTTGTGACAGACTGAGGCAACAGTCGGCAAAAGTGTTGCAATTCCTTTAGACAAATTTTGGGACACTTATACCAGGACATTTTCTCCAACTATCACTGTATCTTTGCAAAGGCTGGAAACATTTCCAAGCAACAAAACTCTGGACTGTCTTGTTAAATAAAAGAGTCGATTAAGCTTCAATTTATATGGATGATAACATAATTAGAGTAGAACTAAATGTGATAAAGCTTTGGTGGAAAATGAGACAGGGAAAAATATCCTGTTGTGGAGAAGCTTTTTGGATTGAATTTCCATTACATCTCATTTACTCACAGCTGGGCACTGACATGCAGTAACATAAGAAATCAAAAGAATGATTGACAGGGTACTTCCACACAATAATCCTTTCTTATCTTACCTTGTCCAAACAATTAAAACCGAACTGAAACAGACATTGGTGAATACCTTTTCAAAGTGTAAGCACTTGTTTTTCACCTTAGCATCTCGACATTGTGGAAGTAAATAAAGGCTTTTTCTCTACTCGCAGCCAATGCAGCGCCCAGGATCTATCGATAACAAAACTGCGCTTCTCCAACTCTCACCTCCTCTGAGAGGAAAACTACAAGCCCCTGAACGTTTGACGCTGCTGAGATGTGTATAGAGGAGCACACATGAGCCATTTTGTCAGAGCAAGTGGAGAGGGTTTGGCTGTGAGTGAAGACACCAGAGGAGAAGCGTCTGTATTAAAGTTGAGAAAGAGTGAGAGAGAAAAGAGAGAATGGGGCTCAACCCCCCCACATCAAAGCCTTCCCCTCCAGCGGTGTCTTGTGATATTTATTTATTGAGATGATTTTGCCAGAAACCCAGTGGCCTGGCTGTGCCCCCCCACCCTTTGATATGTTGCTTGGTTCTTAGCTGGCTGTCCTCAGAGAAAGAGGGGTCGGGGGGTCAGCCAAAGAGACCCCCAGAGGAAAAAACACGGCTCACAGAGTACACCTAGAAACACCACACACCGTACAGTACACACACACACACACACACGCACACACAAACAGCATGCCAGATGATGCATGGGGAGAGCAGGGGGGTGGTGGTGAGTGGGTGGGGGGTGGGGGTTCAGGCATTGATTATTATTAAAGGGCCAATGATTTGTTTCCTCCAACGTTTGGAGGAACACGGCTCACATCTAAATGAATATCAGATTAACACCTTGAAGTCATTACAGCACACTCTTGATTGTCATGTTCAGTTCAGGCTCCACAACAAGCTAATGCTCATGAAAAACAAGAAAAAAACCAAAACAACGCTGAATGGCAATGAATGTTTTTTCATGTATGTGTCGAGTGCACAAAGAACAGAGAAACAGCCTCAGGGTTCATTTCTCTCATTAAAATGGCCGAATGCAGAACAGGTTGCCACCTTGTAATGAGACATCCACACACAAACACACACTCAACCACGCAAGTCAAAAGATCACTTGTACATCACTGACAAGTACAGCGGTCTAGCAGGGCCTCGTGTAACCAGATGAAGCTTCCTTGATGGTCACGTGATGATCAGGAAGCTAAGATTAGCTGCAGTGCAGAGCCAAGACGGACAGTCCTAGTCCAGCAGGACCAGGTGGAAGACATTTGTTAGCACCATGTCATTGGCAGTGTAAAATAGACTGAAGATGGACCCGTGTTGGCATGTTTATAGGCAAAATTATTTCCATGGAGGAAGCTCTGTGAATTCTTTAAAGCATCAGCTGGCAATGACATGGCACGAGGACTTAAACAGCAAGTTTTAGTGCTGTCACACGAGGTGTTAATTTGTAGCATCTTTGGCTATTTTTTATTTTTTTACAATCTATGACAGTGTGGCTGTTGTTGTTTTCTATGAATGTTTGAACATGTGCATCCATTTTTTGAGAAAACCAATTTGTGAGTGAGGACATTTTTGAAAGCTTTAGGGTTAAGGCATTTTGATGCGATGGTTAAATGCATAATATGCAGCACTTGTTGATAAATATCTGTAAACACAACACTTAAACTTGGCCTCTCTTCCCTGGCTCAAACAAACTGATAGAGCGGTCACGATTAAGCAATCTAGAGGGTGAATAAAGAGAGAAGTGCGGCTTCATAGAGACCAAAACATTGAAAAAATAAAACTCTATTTTCCGATTGTTTCTAAAGCACAGATAAAAACAAACAAACCTCTGAAAAACCCTGCAGGAAGGTGCCTTCATCCTCTTTTCAATGTATGTGTGAGTAACTTTAGCTCATGACAGAAAGATGAGACAACCTGATTGCTGTTTTTAGAGTCCAATCCTCCTGCACACAGACACTACCACACACTCTTGTCGGGTCAAAAGTGATGATGAAGAGGGGCAATTTTTGGGCTTTAAAGTAAGTTCTCCCCGAGCGCTAGCAAGCTAATGTTAGCTGTAGCGTGAGACTCGGGAAGCAAATCTGCTGCAGCCCTTTGTGCTGGCTCGCGCTTTATTTCATTTGTTGTCGCTCCCTCTTTTAAGTCCAGTTTGAACTGATATGAAACGGTTGCCGGGAAAGTTGCAGTGAAGTAAACTGGTCCATCTCAGCTTGAGCTCGAGCCGAATGATAGTGTGACTTGCAGACACTCTGTTGTTGACAGAGGTGAGTCAGAGCGCAGTGAACTAATCAGCTTGTACCACGTCCGCTTGTCACAAAGAGGCACAGCATAGACGGGTGAATTAGGACAGAGAGTACAGACAGTGTCACTGATTTTTCATTTTTCCATGAAACCTTCGCTCCCATGGCAAAGAAAATATGGTAAAATCAGGGTCTATTGGAGAACAATTTTGCAGCAAATGGTGTCACTTTTCAACCACCATTACACGGTTTAATCAGGTTGTACATCATAACGACAAAGTTGAGCCAGAAAGGTTCTCTAGTTTCACTTTAAGAATAAAAGACAAAATGCATGTATTTTATGAAAGCAATTATGTCCCTTAAAGCAACAGCTCAGTACTAAAGTATAAGTATAAGTATAAGTTTTGTATATCAATTACTCTCTTTTAGGTGTCTTGAACTGAAAATTTTTTTTCCTTCCAGCATTCCTCCACGATAACCAGTGATTCAAAGAATGTGAGTCACTCACTTTTGCTGGCAGCCTATAGAGGTACACTCTGAAAAAAAAAAAAAAAAAAATCAAAACTGTCCAAAAAGTCCATGTCGCGTGATCGGGTGTATTGGATTTAGTAGCTTTCTAGCCAAAATAAAAGTGTTTTGAAGTGCTGAGCCCACGACACAACATGATAAAGAAGAATTGCATTACACCACACAAGGCTGTTGAAAGTTTTGGATGGATGTTTTTGGACAGTTTTGATGTTTTTAGAGTGTACCTGCGTAGGTTGCCTGCCAAAGTGATGGCTAGCATTTTTGGAATCATGCGTTTACCATGGAGGAACGCTGGAATGAAAAAATGTATTCTTCAATTCGAGATATGTGAGGGTAAGTAACTGATATGCAGTACAGAACATCATTTTGAATTATCCCTTTAAACCTATCCACATGCCTATGCCCAGCCCAGTACTCTAAATGTACTGAGTACTCATGGAAAATGTAGTATTGATGACAGAGTACTCATTTGAATTGTGTCCTAGCTGGTTTGATACTACTGAAATGATTTTCTTGCCTCTGAGGCCAATGCTATCTCGAGTTTTGGAGGAAAGGCATGCATGCAAAGTTAAGGGTATGGTCAACAACACAGTACAAACCTGAGGCCAAAAATGACATTGGAATCCATGCATAGTGATGTTTTTTATCATTTATTCTGGCAGCCACTGACTCTGAGTAAGCGAGGAGGGTGCGTGCCAATGGGCCCCCGTGTCAATGCCGTCCACAGAGGATTCACAAAGTTGGGGGGAGCTGCTCCTTACTTCACTGCAGGTTGTAATTTCAGCCGCCCGGGAGGGCACGCTCATCGTTTTTGCGTGACAGATCTCCAACATAATGCATTGTCAAATAATTCTTAATATGGCGAGTTTGACATGATGGCCCCGTTCTCAATATTCAGATTTGCTCTGGCTCATAAACTCAGCCGCCGCTGCGTGCCATTGGCCCATCAATCAAGACATCTCCATCCAGACTCCACGCCTCCTCCTCCTTTCGACTCTTCTTCACCTGTCAGCCCATTTGAATAGGCCTATGAGGTGGCGCTTGGATGGCTTCCACAAAATAAGCCTCTGGGAAAACACGGCCTGGCAAAGCTGTTTACACATGTAGGAATTTTGATTGAGGAATATGCAGAGCTCTCCCGTGCCAATGGATGTGACAACCCCTCTCACCACAGTCAGAGGTCTTCTTCAGATTTATTTACATATTATACGGTACATCTCATCATCTTCTGGAAAACGTCAAGGCTTTTATAAATCAATTTGAATATTTGCCTCTAATGTTGACACTCACTGTTTGAACAGGATTTTTACAAAATTCCTTGGCAAACAAGGTGGCTGGAAATGAAAGGCCTGACAATGTTTGCTCGAGTCTGATGACGAGAACAAACGCTGACAGAAAAAATCAAGGACTGACAGTCACTGCCCATCTTTCTTAGTCTCCCCTTCAATAAGTCTCAATTTAGATAGCCCCTATAATTAAACTTGTGTAAACAATAATCCATCTGAGAGGCAGAAGGGCCATTTAACACAGAGTGATTGTCTGCGCATGAGGGTAAACAAACAGAGAGCTACTGGATCTGTCATGGCTTGGACCCCTCTAGATAAAGATGGATGGGGGAGTGGAAAGAAAGGAGGGGGCCAGGGGACCGGGACAGGCAGTAAAGAGCCGTGTCAACTGCTCTCCCTCCTCATGCATTAAATTCAAAGAAGGCTGGTGTACAAAACTCCCACTGATCAATTGTAAGCAAAAGGCAGTGGGGGAAAGGAGGGAGGGGTGGGGGTGAGCGAGGCTCCGGTTTGGCATACGTGATCAGCACATCGGGCCAAATGATGTCATCCATCAGGATGGACACTGCAATTTGCCATCTATTTCCTCATCAATCAAACTTGAGCGTCCTTACAAGGGGGTGGGATATGTGTTTATGTGTGTGTGTGTGTGTGTGTGTGTCTTCTAGAGACAGAGAGGCACCAGCAATATGCAGACCTCACCTGAAGGGCATTAAGTGGCATCAACAGTGGAGCAATCTGCTCCGCCACTCTTTTATCATGACTGAGATTTACAATCAGTTTCATTTGAATTAAACATTATGGATATAAAACTGACTTTTTTCTTTTTTCTTTTTTTGTCCAAATAAAACTCTGATATCATTGTGACATATACTTTTTTGCTTAAATCCCTCGGCTGTATTATATAATTTAAACCTTGCACGACCAACACTTTGGGGTTTTATCCTTTTTTCTTTCAAAATAGCCTATATGGATGCTGCCATCTCTCCAGCTGTTCTGCTATCAGTAACTTCAGAACATTCAGCTGCTGGCCTATTTGAACTCAATGTGCCTTTGGCTCTTGAATATACTATATCTCACACAAGATCCTCTAAATGACCACTAGATGTTATCCCTGCTACATTCACCAAAAAGCCCCCGTAAGACATTTAGTCGTAACTTTTTTTAAAAAAAACATCTGTTATCAACCACTTACCCTCTGGCACATTTTTATTAAACATGCAGCATATTGACTACACTGGAAAAACCCAATTTGGAATCCTGTTAGTCTCAGCAACTACAGGAAGCTTCAGTCATAAAGATTTTAGGGGAATAAGATATCATGAACCTGGTAAATTCAGTGGAAACGTTTGAACATCTCAACTCTCCCTACACACGTATACTGTGCCTGTGTTAAGTAATCACTTGACCCTTAAACTGTTTAAAAGTGTGGCATGCTTTGCCATGAGGCTCTTAGAAATGAAAGCTTGCGTGTTGAATCTTGATTATCATTTTCTCTCAAATCTAATAAAAGAAGTTACTCTACTCAGTCTATCTTAAATGGCAGCTTGACGATACAGTAGATCTTAAGTGTTATATGTTAAATTGATTACTTAAGATTTCAAGTATTAAAACTGTTTTTTTTTTTTTTTTTTGGGACCATCCCCACATTAGAATCAGCTTTGCACACTGGCTAATAATAAGGCATGAAAAGGCCCTCGGTAATCCCAGCATTCAACAGAAAGACTGGCAGCTACTACACAGACACTCATTGATTAACTTTATTTATTTATTTGGCTTAACATTTTTAAATTATGATTTTTAAAAATTTGACCAGTACAAACACCTTGCCTGCAGTCTGATGTTTGTTATTGACACATGACAATTCAGTAAGGTGGACTATACAGGACTAATTTGCCACACTCTCAGGGATACATATTGTGATACATTGCAATACTGTAAGCAAAGCAATATATTGATTTTTTTTTTTTCAATTTTACTTTAGGAAAACTGTCAGTATAAAGAACACGACACAATAAAATCTGAGGAAATAAAAGTATTTTTTGTGCAATCAGAGTAACATAGCAGCAGTTTTTGTGCAGTGGCTGTTGGGGGTTGACAAAAAAAATTTAACCACTGCCTCAAATCTTTGCATAAAAACTACTGATTAAAAATCAGTAGTGTTTTTGAGAATCGATATGATATTGCAAAACATAATATTGTAATATCGATACGTATCGATATTTTTAATCAATATTTTCTTACACTCATAGTATATATATCAGCACAGGAAAAGCCATCCATGACAAT
>JAQFJB010000014.1:9560749-9578621 GCA_029874875.1 Naso minor
GATTTCTTCTCTAATTATGCAAGAAAAAGAGACTTTGTGAAGATAAAGTTGGGTGACACAAGGGCATATTGAGGGACACAATCACTTTAGGAAGAATTTTCAAAGTGGGAGGCACAAATGGATGTTTGTGCTATGAGCTATGGCTGCTAATTGGTGCAAACTTAATGAATGCAGGGTGCTGTGTGGAGACAGATGCTTTGTGCAATGTGGCAGATTTCAGTGGCTGCGCGTCTCTCTCCATCGCTGGAACATCAAGAAGAGAAGAACATTTGGCAGGTCACGAAATTATGCGAGGAAAAGGGGAAGCCCAAGAAGAAAAAAAAAATGTAAACAGTTGTTTGTTTATTTTTTCGCTAATTTATGGGTGACTGTGTGTATGCGTATGCTTGTGTGTGCGTGTGTTTAGTGTAAGAGTTAGCAGTTCTTGAGCGCTTGTCTATTTGTTTGAGCCATCGCTTTTGTTTTGGCTTTCTTGCCTCGCCAGCTCTGTGGCTCGCAATTAGCGTGCAAGCCTCAGGGACCTAATTAACCAGTTCAATTAATAAATAATTTTCTTAAAAATCCCATACAAGCCATTCTGACATTTGTCAGCCACTCAGGAGCTGTTGTGTGTGCCTGTGTGTGTGAGAAAAAGAGAGAAAAATGGAGAGAATGATTAGCTTGTTTGCAAGCTCTGCTTATCCCCCAGGTGGCTGATGCAGGGGACAGTGCTGTGTGTGTGTGTGTGTGTGTGTGTGTGTGTTTGCATGTGTGTGTGTGCATGGAGAGGGGCTTACTCACAGCGCTGGACCCCACAGCAGAGGAGGGCCCCCATGACCTTTTATCGAGTGTCCAATCAATAATGTGCGAGCGTCCATCTCTTTGAGTTGCAGCCCGAGCCCAGGCTTCTGAAGGCCTGTGGCCAGCAGCAAAGCAGGATGGGAACAGGCTACACAGTGGGGCAAAAGAGTCCTTGGGGGGCCAGGAGTGGAACAGAACCAACCGCCTCATGTCATTTACTCATAATGATGTCTTCCTTTAGTTGAAAAGGGGGTGGTGGTGGTGGAGAGGGGGGGGCTGTGTCCCCCTCCTCCACTAGCCACCACAGATTCAGCCCCTCTCTTCCTTTGTCTGACGGTGAAAGCATCCTCTTTGGTCTGTCACCAGGCTCTGTGATTAAGGAGCAGAAACAGACCCTGGCTTTTTTCACATTAGAATCCCATTTAGTGTTTCTTATCATAGCTATCTATCTGGTCACATGTTGGGATGGAGTTGTATTTCATTGTTTCGTGAACTGTAATGTATATTCCCTCGTGGGCACAATGGGACAGATGTGCTTGTTTAATTTGTAGTATTATCTCCAAACATCGACATTACAGGATCTGGTTGTCACCGCCAAAGAGCCGCCGCTGATGGATCTGACTGTGTACCAGTGTTCATTAAACACACTCCAAACAGCCTTCAAACTGACTCTATTAGTGGCTGACTCTAGAACAAGAGCCGCCTGAACGTAATTTTTGACCATGAAATGCTCTTTAAGCAGATGAACGGGACTTGAAAGATGAACGGGACTTGAAGTTTCCTTTTTTTCCTTGAAAATGCCAGTAAGGAGTCAATCACTGAATATCAAAGCAGCAGGGACACACAAGAAAATCCAGTGATAATACACAGGCTGCCCACACTCGCTAAATGGGAGTGTTAAGATGGCCAACGTGAGTATCAGCGCCGACACAAAGAGCAGACACCGGCCTTTCAGCAAGCAGCTAGCTGTCGCTCCACATTAGCTTCAGGCGTACGACGACACTTCGCGTTGCATTGAGAGTCTGTTTGCTGTGCAGCTGTGCAGTGGGAGTCCAGAGACTTCTTCAAGACACTTGGCTGACCCACACTGCCTACAGCAGTCAACATATGGCTCCCCGGTCTAGCTTCATTGTATACGTATGCTGCAAATTATTTCTACAGCGTTCTACTGAGAATACCCACACAAAATGAAGCTGCTTGACGAAGGAAGAAATGTATTCTGGCAGCCAGAAGAAAAGCGAGTTAAATATACCAGCAGACAAATAACTATTTAAGTCTGCGTGTTCATATTAAGCATCATCTGTGGTAGTCATTCCTCATCACAACTGGGCTGGAGAGATTTCAGCCCATCGATCGGTAAAGTAAGTGCGTGAAACAGAGTATGAGTCAAAAGGGGATCTGAAGGTGGGCTGACAGATGGAAGACACATGCAGGACCTAAAGATAGAGAGATCACTTTTGTTCCCTGTCAGGTTTGACCGAGGCCTTTTCTGCTCAGAGGTGACTGTTGCACTCTCTGGCGCCCTCTAACACCCCCCTGAGATCACTCCACTCAACTCCACTGCCTCGGCTTTGATGCAAAAGGGGGGTTATTGTGTAAATATTTTGCTTGAGCATTTGAGCATCTTAATCTTCCATAAGGTGATCTTTGGAGTGGAGCAACGCGAGGTGCTGATGTTCAGAGGAGCTCCCAGTTGTAGAAAGAAAGAGGGAGCGAAAGAGACAGAGGGAGGGAGGGAGAGGAAAAAGAAGAAGGTCTGTGTACTTGCTAGAGTGCTGGGAGCTAGAGTTCACTACGGGGGCGTAAGTGTGTCAAGAAGAGCGCTTTTCCCCCATCCGCAAGCCCCGGGCCCTCTCCACAACATTAAAAAGCATAAACAGTCAATACTGAATGTAACTCAGAGAAAGAGCAAGAGAGAGAGCGTGGAAAAAAAAAAGAAACAAGTGCGAGAACGCAAGGGTTTTTCAAGCGTTACACAACATAGTGAGATCAGAGAAATGGAGGCTGGGCTGTAGTGTATAGTTGCAAAGCTTTCTGATGGAGGAAGGGAGCCTCTCCAAGTGAATCATTCATTGCGGGCGGCAGGGGTGTAAATATGAAGGGGAGGGTTGAAGGAGAGCGGGATCAAGGAAATGCACACCTGGTGCAAGACAGGGGTCAGATTGGCCCTACACAAAAGGAAACGAAAAGGGAAAAAGAGAATGAGTTGTTTGGCATGCCTCCGTTTAGACGGCAGCGGTGCTTCTATCGGCATGTGCAAAGCAGGACAGAATGGAGTAGGTAGAAGGTGCATATGGCGGTAGGCTGTCTGTGCCGATACACAGCCTGAAAACACACGCTTTCCCCGCCGATAAGAGGGAGGCATGCTTATTAGAAAAAAAAATAAAAAGGGTTTCAAACGTTCTGCATTTTAGACTTCCAGTTTGAGATGTGAGGGCTTGTTTATCTGTGGCACATTGTTCTCGCTCATAATCGCTCGAGAGTCTCAATCAGTCACTCCCTCTCTCCGTCTCTCACAAGTTTTTCAAACGATATCTCCCAAACACTCGACACCTGGCTGGCTGACTTCAGAGCTGGAATCAGTGGTGGAGTCTGTGTGTCTTTCATTTTTCTTTCCTTTTTTTTAATCATCCATTCAGTCACTGCTCACATGTTCAAGCCTATGCATTCGGGGAGATCTTCCTCTATAGACGGATCATAAAGAGGCAGAGCTTCCTGGAGAGCAGGTGTGTGACGGCTGGTGCAGCATGTGATGGTTTCGGAAACGTGTGACACGCAGGAATACATCAGAAAGTTTCTCTAATTTTACGGAGTGAAAATTGCTTCCCATGTAATTACAGTTTTGAAATACAACCTAAAGTCTGCTTCCGCAGGTAGAATTACGTGTATTTGTTGTAGAGCATCCTTGAAATGGCAACAAAGAAAAACATCCAGTTAAGATAACTGCAAAAAAACCCCAACAACAACATGTATATGGTGCTGCCTTATTTTCCAAGGTTCCTCCGATTTATTCAGAAGTCGTGAACCAGGACTTTGATCAATAAACAATTCCATCTTGAACCAGGGACATTCCAACCACTTACTGCTTTTCTCCTTGAGAAAATGTTCTCCTGGTTTATGGCCAAACAAAAGTTACTTCAACACAAAGTACTGTTTGAGCCACTTCCCTAACAGAGCAAGACTCCATATTTTAAACATTGGGAGGAGGGAACAATATCTATGAAAAGTGTGAAATTTGATTTCTACCCCACGGAATAGGCCTTTTCCTTCTGTTGTCAAACAGAATGACTAAACATGCTCATTCACATGCTCCCATGGTAGGACGTTATTAATTTATCACTTCAGAGTTATCAGCACTCACACACACACACACACACCCGCGCACACGTTTGCTTCCCAGTGATTGACAATGTGATAAATTTTATTTGAATATGGCTGACATAAATTATGTAACCAGAGAGACTGGTGGCTTTGTTGCTTCCCTCTAGCTCTTCGCTTTTCCTCCAAGATAACATACAGTTGATAATTTACAGTAGAACACATTCTGAAACTATAAAGAAAGATATAGCGACAATGCCCCAAAGGGAAAAAACAGAGTGCTTCAGTGCAGCCAGCCTGAGCTGATTCGGAGAAGTGTAGAGAAGTGGAAAGGAGAAGGTTCACAATGTGGCGAGGCTGCAGTAAGGTTAGGTGGTTGACACTTTTGACACTGGAAAGTGATTTTTCTTGAGTTCAGCTCTGATGGTAGTGATGAGGTCTCAGCAGACTGGGTTAGTCCAAAAAAAAAAAAATAAATAAAATAAATAAAAAGAGAGAGAAAACTAAACACAAATGAAAGAAAAAAGAGGAGCACAGCGTTCGTGGTATCTGATGTTGATAGCTGTGGTGAAAGACTGCCTTTGAAAGGCTTGAGGAAAGTGACAATGCTGTATGTTTTTTCCTTGTTGCTGCTCCTCCAGACGGCCAGCGTAAAAAAAAAACAAACAAACCCCAACTTGTCTGATTGGTCTGAAAAGACTGTCAAATGTCAAGCAGTTATCAAACGGCAGACATGTTTTCTTTTAAAAAGATACAGGCAGAAGGAAAAGCCTAACCTTTCAGCAAGTGAGTGAAAGTCACTCATCCCATCATGTGCGGTACTGCACACAAACCAAAGCTCTGCTCTTTACAAGGCTTACACTTTCCCCTCTGATTTAAATCTATCGCTGTTGACACAGGTTGTTTACAGCTGGCATAGATGGTTCTGTAAAAAAAACAAAACATAATTCCAGCAAATTGTTTACTTGGGCGGTTACAACACAAAGCAAGTGGATGAACTCCTAACAATCGCAGTTTTTCCAGGAAGTCAAGATTAAGTCGTGTCATTGGAAGAAATCCTTGCAGAGCTCAGCATAAACAGGCTTTTCCTTCATTTCATGGCCACTTTTAGATCTGAAATAGCTTCAAGGTCTTTTTTCGCAGCGCCCCTTGTTCCTCTGCATCATGTTTACATCTCAATGTGCAGCCTGTACACATTTCATGTAGTAATCACGGGCCTGGACTGACAGGAACAGCTTGCTCGATGCTGGGTGTACAGTTGTCTTTCGCTGTTCCAGTTCCTGTGGCTGATGTCGTTCAACTCCCTCCCCACCGAGCGGCACTTGTACGAGGAGGGAGATGGGACGACGACGTCCTTGATTTTTCAAAGCGTTGAGGCTTGTTAATGCCCTCATTTTCATGTACACCACTGAATCAATCATTGCTGCTCCATTGTACTGTTCAAACAAACTTTTGCACAACTTTCACATGAACCTACATTTCTATTCTCATTATTTTTGATTTTATTCGGAGGATGTCTCTTTGTGCTTCGCGCTCGCTGTGCAAGCGGGTCAGAGATCAGGCTGGAGCTGGCAAGGATTCAGTGTCTTGCTCAAAGACACTTTAGCAGACTGGCTGCTCGCTACTATGGGCCTCGAGCCCAGCGATGCTGCCCTGCAACCCCAACACTGACAGCGGATACAATTTCAAAGAGTCTGTGTTACACTGAATATTTTTATCCTGCACTTCTGTTCTTGGATTTGCTAAAGAGGCAGAAAGTAATCAATGGCATTTATCTCCAAATAGCAAATTTTAACATCTCTGGGAGTGTTTATTGTGACCTGTGAGTGATGGGAAATAACAATCGCATGAAGCGTCCACAATACGCTAAATACTAAAGAGGTCCATGAAAGCGTGTAGTGAAAGGTATCACTCTAAACAATAATACAGCCCGGTCCCTTGTTGTATATTTTTTGGCATTGTATGAAAACTATTGCTAGTGATGGAGATTGACTAGAGGCAGAGGTTGGATTTTGTGTTGTCACACGCTCCTCCATCTATGAGTGATTGAATCACACCAGGGGGGCTGTGAAGAGTGTTTTGACAGGCAGATATCTCCAAATCTGGCATGGTTGAGTCTTTAGTATCCGTCGTAGACACATCATCAATTTCTCACATGTGCATTATTATAATTTCCAGGCACAAAATTCCCTCATATTCCACCTTGAATACTGGTAACTCAAGTCATCTATTTAAGGTAGATGGATTTTTGTATTCTGCAGCCACGCTCACAGCAGCTGACGAGGCCACAAAAATCACATCTCTGTTTTCAGCCGAAGGTGAGGCCAGGACAAACTCTGCACTTTGGAATGTCTCTGCATTGAAGGGAGGTGATAATGAACATTAATATGTACAGCTGGCTCTTTATACAACTCTTGCTGTGCTGCCTTTGGTGTCCTGTTGAGACGGTGTCTAAGCAGTGCACCATCAATGGCAGGGAACAAAGGCAGAGAAAAAAATCAAGTCTTCTTCCACAACTGCCTGCCTTGCCTTGCACTGCCTTAAGATTAATCTAATTTGGTCTTTATTGAGAAATGGGTAAGAGCAGTTTTGTTTTATTTATGTATGTTTTTTCCTCCTCTGCTCCTTTCCTTTGTTGCTTCTCCTCGGCTGCCTCTGACAAAAGACAGCCAGCCTGCCAAGCCCGGTGTTGCTCTGGGACGGACCTGTCAATCACTCCTGAAGGCACCCTGACAACATGTACGTTAAAATTTCAAACGGGACTCAAAGGCGGCGCGTGACAGCAGAGCCTTTGAAAGTGGCTGTAGCGCTCGGCGACAGCCAGAGGAGTATGGGTGGAAAACAAACTAGAAAACAACAGTGCGGAGGGAAAAGAGAGAGAGAGTCAGAGAGGGAGAGGAAAAAAAAACAACAAAAGTTAAAAGCAAAACAGTGAAGAATGTGGGTCTTGATGATGGGAATAGGCATTAGATTCTCCCTTGGTGTATCATTGTTTTTTAATTTGGTTGAAACTCCCTTGAGTGGAGCTTTCGGTCTTCCAGGACTCTGCTGAGGGCTCGTTCTCGCCGCAGTCCAGGGACGGCAGCGCCTCTCTCCTGCTCCTCTGAGGCCTCACTCAGATCAAGTCAAGCCTCTTATGCATCTCACTATACCCTATCCGCCATCACGAAACAAGTGTGCACGGATGTTAATAACTTGATTCCATCTCGCATACCTTCGCTTCATGGTTGTGCAATAAATTCCCAGTAGAAATGGAAACCAGTGATCTCCCCTGATAAGCCCTTTCTGCAGAATTTCATAGATCTGTGGTTTTCAATACTGACAAAAAAAAATGGACAACTCAATTTAGATTCTTGCTCTGCTGTCCTGGAAGCCCGCATGAAGGATGAAATTGTTTCAAAACACTGTGTATCCACAAACCTTTGCCTACCAGCACACAAATGGCATATGGCGAGCTATGTGCGCACACATGCTCGAGGATGTACTTTCAAATAATCGGCCGGCAAGGCACACAGACACAGAGCACCGCCACCTCTTCAACACTGCTAAACGAACAGTGTAAATGGGGTACAACAAAAAGGCCCAGGCTGTGCCAGACCCTATGGGAGAACTGCCATCTCTGCAGTCCTGCAGTTTGTGCACTGATCCTTCAGTCAGCATCCACATCTGCAGTTCAGAAACACACTGGATGGAAACTGCTACAAAGCTTACTGTTCATTGTCTGTCTGAGACTTTGTTTGACCATACTGTGCGTGCATGTGTGTGTGTGTGTGTATGTCTAGTCGAAGTTTGTTTGAAACTAGAAGTCTTAAATCAACTCTGACGCTGTGGTGTGTGTGTGTGTTAGTGAGGAGCCAATGTGTGTCGCCTCTACAAACATGGACAAGCAGCATGTGTGCTGGGACACAGGTCATGTCAGCCTGTTAGTGAATGTTATTTTTTCGTTTTTTCTTTTTTTTTTTTGCCACTTCTCCCTCGATAAAACTATGTGCGAGCACTGATAGGCTGCAGTACAGACAGGAGCCATGGCACTGACACACACACACACACACACAGAGTTGTACCGCATGAATCTGTGCCACTCATGTCTATATACATGTGTCCAAACCTCCTCACGAATGTATACATGCAAGCAAACAAACACACATACACAGCACAATATCAGAGATGTGGCTGTGGTATAAAGAACTTAAAACAGTCATCCTGCAGACTGGAAATGCTTTGGCTTCTAGTGCCCTCTAGTGTTTGGAACTATCTGGCAAATTAGCTGAGATTTTTACTGGAACTGACCAACTGTGAAGATAAAACTCAATGCTACTGAGATGAATGACAAAAAAAATACATTAAAAAAAACTATATTTTAACCAACATTTGCCTGATACTTGCTTAGAAACTTCTTTAACTTGAATATAAAGGTGCGTATTTTCTTGCAAATCCTTTAACAACAGTGGATATCAATAAGGTAAAGAGAAGAAAAGGGCAACAGAACAATAAATACATCTCAGATGATTTTAGGCACTTTAAACAATTATTAAATTATTAAAACTAGATTTACTTTACGACTGCAATTTTCGCGACGTGCAATTCTGCAATCAAAAAATGCCAAAAGTCTGATTCCACTGATCTTTTTTTAATACATAATAAAATGGTGTTATTTTTAATGGCATTAACTTTATAAACCTTTTTATATATTTTATCCTACAAATTTTTGATTTGCATAAAAATTAACATGTGTCAACATCAAGGACTATTTGATATGTAAAAATGCAAGCTTGAATTCATATTATACATTCATCTTATATTTTTTCTATGTGAAAAGTGTCTGTTTTAAACAAGATGTTCTTTGTACAAAGATGCCTCTACAGAGAAAATCATATTTCAAATGTGTTGATATTACAAGCCTGTCTTATCTGTGGAGTCCCATCAAATTGCTTTATAATAACATCAATCAATCTAATTTACATAAATACAGAGCATTTATTTTATATTCAGCCCCTCAAAAAGGGCCACTGTTGCAGGACTAAGTCTAGATTATCGCAACATTTTCTAAATCATGTTTCTTTATTCTTAAGAACTTAACAGCTGCAAGACAAAAACAATTAAAATACATCTTCATTTTCTTTGTATGGTTTAGTTTGTAACAATAACTATCTTAGAGACTGAATCTCTTGTGAATTTTAATTACGCAGATGTTACTAGCAGCCAAGTTATAAGAGGAGATAGAAAAAAAAAAAGCCAAATAAAAGTGTTATGTTTTGTTTTTATTGACAATAGTTTGTTTTAACTGGGTCTTATGGGAAAGTAATCCAAGAGAAATTATTTTAAACTATGCGCTCATAAGCGAATGAATGCGTCTGGACCAAAAAAACGCATCCCGTTATTATGCTCTCTGTTTTGTATTATTAATGCAGTGCACAGGAAAGGCCTTTGAAATCGGAAATCCAAGTAACATTATTAAGGTGCGATGCAAATAAAATGTGCCTTGTTCTTTCACGTTGAGTGGGTAACATCACACTTTCTGTCTTCCTCATGTTTATCCCCTCACATGATTAATTCCCTAAATCAATCATATTTATTGCACGTAATTCTGCACAGAGAACAATTTTATTAGATGTCATATTATGGAACATTTTACTCCTGGGAGGAAACCGTCAATTATTAGTTAAAACATACTGTGGGTCGTAGGATAAAAATGCTTAAACTTAATTCTTAAATATTAAGGAGTTTATTTTATTACGGAAATATACTTTAAAATATGACATATAGCAATCCATACTTCAGTTTTAATACATAATACATCTTGACATATTTAGCCCAAACCAATATAATCTAACATATTTAGGGCAGCAGAGGTCACTGCCTGTGAGCAACTGGATATTCCACGTGAGAGCATAAATGTAGTCTTATCTGCTGCTTAATTTAGTTTAATAAGGAGGGATTTTTGTATATAATATGCGTGTAGTTTTGGAGCATGCATGATAGAGCCAGCAGAGGTGGGATTTTAGAGGCACCTCAAAGCTATGATTATCCTGAGCGTCTCTGCCCAATAATGTTACCTGCTGGGACAGCAGCACTGCTCCTCTAAATAAATTGCAAGTGGCCTTGGGCAATAAGAGGAACCCTCCTTTGATCTGCCTGACTGCCAATGAGGAAAATGTGCAGGCAGTCAATCAAGCTCTTCAGGCTCTGCAACAATGGAGCCGACCTCCAGTTTATTATTTATTTTTTAAATTGATGTATTTCATTATCGCAAGGTGTCTACTTGCTGGGGTAGCGGAGGTGGGGAGGGGCGACATGATCAATAATTGATATGCGGTGTGAAAAAGCTGATTTGCTGCTTCTCCTCTGGTGCACTTGTCACTAGCTGTTGTCAGAACACATTTGCTTTGATGACAAATTTGAAGAAGTGAACAACAGCATCACATCTGATTACAAATTTAGTGAGTGGTGAAAGGCAGGGGCCCCTTCTCGCTGAGGCTCTGTTTGTTCAGGGCGCTCTGGAGGAATGACTACCAGGCTCTGAGGTGAGTTACAGTCTTGTAAGCAGAGAGATGAGACGGGGGTTGAACTTTTTTGTCATGTGTCAGTAAACAGCGTGACTTGTTTGAAAGGCACCTGGATTACAGGGTGAAAAACTTGCTCTTTAAACCTTGAAAGCTTTAGGGCATGGGAGACACGCCACGTCAAAACAGAGAGTGGAGATGAGGAGTGAGAGCAACTAAAAGCCATAACTCCCCTCGGTGTGTCTGCTGACAGATGAAGGAGTTGTCCTGCTTTTCACAGAGTTTGGGTCATGCTTGTATGGTGGAGCATCTCAAATCGATTTAGTCAAATAAAGGAAGATGCTTGAATGATTCGAACGGTCCAGGTTTCCTGAAAGACAGTTCGTACTAATGTGAAGAAAACCCGTCATAAACAAGAAATACTTCTGAGCACAACTTTGAATTCTGAACAAAACAAAAGGGAAGTGTTGTTTAAATTTGGGACATCTTAAAGAAACAAATATTAGTAAAAAGTGTGGGTCTTCTAGTGATTCAATGTTTACTGTAGTAGCACCGTTAAAGCTCACTTAGGTGTGGAAACTAAATACAGGAGGATTAAAAAAACAGGTATCAGCTGCATAGATGTTTGCATATTCTTCTTTGAGGGAGATTTTTTTTCCCTCATAGTTGCACCTCAACGATCACCTGCAGGTCGTTAAAATCAAACTAAGAGAAAAATCTTTATGGTGATATCATTGCTAAGAGTAGTTCTTAATTAGCCTAAATGTTATTTTTAATTAAATGTGCGAAGTGGAGATTTGCCGCAAACTTTAAAACTAAATCCTGATGGGGGAAAAACAGTTCGACACGAAATCTAAAAAAGATGGCAAAACAAACAACATATCAACAACTCAACATAATTGACAGCTGCATCCATTTGCTCGGTCCAAGCCCCCTCCTCCCGCTTTTCCACTCTGTTCTTCCAACACCATTTCCTCTTTTAATTATCCCCCAGCAAAAAGATGGAGCACATCAGACGCATCGCGGTAAATCCTGGCCCTGGCACAGGCTCATAGTGGCTCCTGCGTCTGGCAATCCCGATAGAGCCTGTGCGCTGGCAGTGACAAGAGAGGGAGGATGCCTGGAGATTTTCTGACAGAAAGAATGGAGAGGATGATCTCTCAGCAAAAGAGAGGTCCTCATTCTACTCCCGGCGTGGGAGGCTTTTTGGCAAGCGCTTTCCGATCATACCACATTTTCAGCACCAGATTAGCCAGTTCTCAGGAGCAAAACTCACATAGACCCCTTGTTTACACCTCAGTACGACAGTGTTTTTGTAATGACTGTTCAGTGAAAGAGCACATTGGAGGCACTGCAAGCACGGCTGCGCTCCTATCTCTCCCTACAACATTTTAGGGGTGAGAGTTATTGTATATGGCAGGGTCAGAGACACCACGGTTTGGATTAAGGGAATATGATTTGTTTTGAATTGAAAGAAGTCTCCTCTGACCTAAAATGTGTTTTACTGAGTGAATTGCACATTCACATTCTAATTAGGTATCAGCTACACGAATGATTTTTTTTTTTTTCTTTTTGGAAGTCGGATAGATGAAAACAGTCGCAAGTTAACTAGTGCAGGGGTTGCTATCTGTCAAAGTTTCTCCTATCTCCGTGGGGTGCACATCAATCACAGAGGTCCCCAACTGACAGTCATTCTGCGGGCTAATAGTGTCGTCATCTCCCACGCGATTACACAGATTGCACAATGAGATCCTCGGACACAATGGAGCTGCAAATCTAGCCCCCCACTCTGTTCCCCTCTCCTTTCCTTTTCTTCTATCATTCTAAGATGAAGAGTGGAATGCTCCACAGCGGGTAGCTTTCTTCTCCTCCAGGGGGAACTGAGAAAGCAGGCAAGGGCCTCTGTGATGTTACTTTCCCTTCAGGGTGGGGAGGAGATGTCTTGTAGCACAGCTAAAGATGATCATTTGAGAGCCTGTGAAATAAGGTTCCCCTCTCGAAGCCAGAGAGATACGGAGAGAGCCAAGGTCCCGACTAATGAGTTAGGGTTAGCTGATGTTCCCCTATGATGAAAACCAGAACAATGACACAATGGGAAGAGTATTTTTTCCTGGTTTAGACACTGTGCTGCAACTCAGTTACATGCTTCTTTTAATGCAAGGGCTGGAGGTCAGGTTCAACAGTAGCCATGAAGCTAGTAAAGTTCCTCTCAAAGTCATTTCAGGAAGCTGAACGCTTGAATCAAACAGAGCTTAAACAAGTGCTTTCCAGCTAAAATATGGTTTCCTTGTCAGTCTGCTGCCCTCTTGCATCAAGACAGAGTACAAAGATTTTACATTTAATAGGCATGATGAAAGAAATCATTAATCTATGAATGAACATATGAGGGAAATCTAAACATTTGCTTCTTGTATGTACCGATTTAAAAAAAAAACTTTCCTCCCGGAGTAAATATTTGCTCATGAAGCTCACAAAAACAAAACAACATCCCCATCTGATAATCTGCCACAATTACGCTGCACACTGTGATGAAAGGATATCAATGATCTACTTATGTCATAGAAAAAGAGTGCAGCTTCAAACATGAAAGCTATTGAAGCCTATGAGAGTTTCAAGTCAATGAATGATCAAAGGCGCAAAAGCTTATCAACGCTGTTCCTTAACACTGAAATAGTGTCATATGGCTCTGGATGTACTTCCACAGTCGCAGTGTTTTTGCCCAGGAACATAATGGCCATTGTGCTTTTTGAAAACATTTGCTTTTACACAGTTGAAACTGCAAAAAAGCACACAAAAGTGGAGAGGGGGCACGAGCCCTTTATCCTGATGAAAGGCTAAAGGATGAGACTGACCTTTCTGGCACCAGCTGGGCTTTGGTAACACAATGCATGGCAGCAACTCTTTCTGGCCTTTTACCCTTCAGCTCTGGGCTATGCTTACAAGCCAAAGACTCAAGTCCAAACATCTATCATTTCATACAAAGACTCAAACAAACATATGCCCCAAACCCCTCCTTTTATATCACACACACACACACACACACACACACACACGCACATCAGTCTCTGCTTTCAGTGCTGACTGTTTCCTCTATGAACAGCTGATGCCAAAATAGCGTCAACCCTTCCTTGAAATATCAGTTTATCCAGCTGAGTGTGATTATGTTTCATTCAAAAGAGAGTTTCATTATCACTGCTGATTTATTTCAGTTGCTGATGACACTCAACAGCTATTAGATAATGAGGGATTATCTAAATGTATGCCTAAATGTGTCGGTGCACTTGACAAAAAGCAAATATAAATATGTCTGAGTTGTTTAGAAAACAGCAGCAGTTTGAGAGAGAGCTTGGTGCTCGAAAAGTCACTTCGCTATTAAACGATTCAATGGGAAGTATTTGGTGTGCGATATTCCTTTTTCCTTGTTTTTGTTTAGAAAACCTCCAATTTACCAAGAAAAATGCCCAACTTTTGCGCAATTTGTTCCCAAATTAGTCTGTTTCTCCCATATGTACAGATTTCTAGCAATAAAAACACATTAGTTGTTTTGATTTTTCAAAGCCAGGAAAACCTCAGTCTTCCACAGACCTTTGCCATTGACCTGCTGCCCCGTAAAGATCAATTGAGGCATCTTCCTCTGGGAATATTTGTCTTGTGACCTAACGACTTGGTTGCTTTGATGCAAAGCTGGAGGTGGATGTTTTAGTTGTGACACCTCGACATTAGTTCCTTCCACTTAACTTCCTGTTCTCAAAACAAAGACCAAGTTGCCCTCAGACTTACAGCCCAGAGAGTTTTATCTTTAGCCAAACATCTGCAGATGGCAAACTTTGGTACCAACAAAGGTATCAAAGTCATGCATCTCAACATAAGAAACATGTTAGAATATATTGGTTGGCAGAACATTAGTGATCTATATCTAAATATGTATCCTGCTTAATGAGCCCTCCATTTACACATTGGCATTTTCTAATTGTGCTTTGTTATTGGCTTAAAATGCTGTCGGCAATACAACTAGACATTTTTAAATTTCAAGGGAAAACTGTATTTGTAGCCTTTCTATGCAGAAGAAACATTTATAAAAATAAATTACATCCACAGTTTTTAGAAAGTTGCTGAATAAAAGTATTGCTTTTTTCCCTCCAGAATTATTATGACTGTGAAATAATTATTTAAAAAAAAATATTGGGGTCCAAAATGATTGTTTTCTTTACCTCCTCCAAGATGACCAAAGGCTTGTAAGCTGTTCATATAATGATGTTTTGACCATGTGGTATCTCTGTGTCTTCAGTGATCAAGAATCTCCATGGCGATGGTTTGAAGTTGTCAGTGGAACCTTTAAGAACATCTTTAAAATGTAACCAACAGGCAAGGTTAATTTTTTTCTTAACGGGTCACCGGAAGCCCTTAACCGGTTAATATGCAAATTAAGATGCATCATAGACCAGAGAGGCATCTTTATGCAAATGAGAGTGACTGAGGCATCCTGGGTAATTTAGGGGCAGCGCCCAGCATTTTAAAATTCCCTCCATTGAAAAGTTCAATGGGCTTCGGTAGCTAATAAACACTGGGATAGTTAGCGGTTACAATAATATCGTTAGCTATGGCTTTTTATTACAGAATTAAACGCCATTTATTTGGCTATAGCCTTTGCTAACCAAAAATTACGTTAGCTTACGTTAGCTAGTCGTACCTGATATGAAATGTTCTCCACACACACAGTGATGTGGAGACAGAGGGTCCCACAGCTTCCCTTTAACTTCTCTTTTTATTACTTGCAGCCACAAAAGCCTTCTCTCCAGGTACTTGACTCGACAAGGAAGTGGTGAAAACCAGAGAAGTTGATTTTTATTTTTTTATTGTTGGTAAAGGGACTTTACAGTGCTCTAGACGGAATAAAATATAGACAGGCCTGCATGTTTAAAGAAATGCATTAAAAAATGGTTAAATTTAACCATTAGTATTAACTAGTTAAAGGAATTATCAAAGGTTAACCGGTTAAAGGTTAACCTTGACCATCCCTAGTAACCAACATGTTTCAGCTTGTGTCATCATCTTTGCTATGGCTTTATTTTATTTAGAACATTTAAATAGATTAAAAGTGGAAAAAAAGGTTAAAGGTGTACTACACACTGACTTTATGTTTTTGGATGTATAGTCTAGATGGGGGATGTGCTCTGTTTACTCTTTATATTCTTTTAAACCTTAAAGATGTAAAGGTGGTTTCAAAGTAAATCTTAAAGTCATGTTAACTCTAACAGTCTGCTGTTCCTTGTTCCACGAGCTCTGTCTCATTTGTTTAATGGCCTTTAAAAAAGCTGCATAGGTTGTTTTTTTCATGTGACAGGAGGTGAGGGGAAAGGTGGGGGATGACATGCAACAAAAGTCCTCAGCCCAGGACGACATGGTCAACACCTGAAACTCTCTGTACTTTAACACAGCAGCCACAGACGTATTCACACATTCTGCACCGACTCGTAGACTTAAGCTGTGTGCGGTCATGTGGCTTTAGATAAATCAAATTCCTGAACTGCCCCTGATGAAGGCAGCAAGCTGAACTGTGGTGGTTATGTAATGAAGTTGTGTTCAGTAAACCAAGTGTTGCTGGAGCTCTGGTCTTTCTTCCCTCCATGTGCCATGAAAGCTCACACCTTACTTACTCAACCAATTATAATTCAACTCCCCCCCTGTTGACTTCCTGTGCGACAGAGGGTCCAAATGACTGCTTTGGCTAATATTCGGTTTTGCCCCCTCCTCGCCTCTCCTCCCCCTCTCCAAATCCAGTAATCCAAGAGGAAATGAAATTGGCTTAGTGACTTTCCAACCTGCCAGTGGAGGAAACACCACACAGGACTGCAGTGAACAGTTTAAGCTGATTAACCCCAATAAAAAGGGTTATCTTATTAAAGCTTGACTTTAGAGGCAAAACGCAGGTTGGCTGTGTGACTATGAGGGAGTACAGGAAGTTCATCACTAAACAGTCTGAAGTGTCATTGTACTTACTACTACTACTACTACTTTATTTTACCCAGTGTGAGTTTGTGCATCTTATTTTTGTAAAAGGCTTTGTGACATTATGTTTCACATGTGATCTTTTATGCCTGAAGAAGCTGATTTGACAGTGAGGTCAGCATGTCTACTCCTCTCCTCCTCTTGGCTGTTTTGTATGAAAAACAACCAGAGAGGGAGAGTGAAGATCAGACAGACAAACTCTGCTCTCATCACGCATCTTACTCTTATTTGATATGTAGAACTGTTTCGTGACAAGTATTAAAAAATGAACTATTAATTCTATCAGCCACATTGTGTGTGTGTGAGTGTGTGTGTATTAGGGGTGTGATCACGATTAATGTGGCCAGAATAAATGTGATAAACAATATTATCGTGATAGTTTTAAAAATCTAAAAAAAAAAAAAAAAAAGGAAACTTCTAGAGAAATGTGAAAAAATTCTGAATATGTAGATAAATTAGGAAAACATTACAAAATTGAAAAAATAAGAGAGTGGCAATAAAACATATGGTAATCACTTTCCAACCTTTACTGGGTCGTCTTCATAGAGGACACATCTTGATAAAAAAAAATAAATAAAAGAAGTAAATAAGGTAATGATAAATTTTAAGGAATCCCTGCATAACTGAAGGATAAATAAAAAATCATTATATGAGTAAGTCTACTCTGTTCTAAAAAGTCCAACTTGCATTGTAGCATAGACTTTTCACAATTCACTAGCATTAATAGTGAGGATTACATGAGGGTATTTGTTGCAGGCACTTTAATTATGACGATTATGCAATCAATTGAAACTCACCACAATTAAATTATTGTAATTGTTTTTATCGCTAATAGCGATAAAAACTATAATAGTCCCTTCCCTTGTGTGCATTTGTGTGTGTGTGTGTTTGTGTGTGTATGTATGCGCCCTCATGTGTTTACTTATATAGGGATTTTTATGTGCGTATAGGTTTGTGTTTGTGTGATTGTATATTGTAATTCTGTTTGTGTGTAGATGTACATTGTGTGTGTCCATGCATGCGTGTGTATTTGTGTGTTTTGGCTTCCCTGTGTGCTGATCTGCCCCATACATGTGCTCTGAATCCAAACTATGACCATGTCATACAGCAGCTTGTGATTGGCTGTGTTCTCATCCAGTCAGCAGCCTATGTTGTATCTGCACAGACTGAATATGGGTTTCCGCATATTTACGTTTTAAGTTTAGTTTTACGTAGAATATAACATGGTTGTCTATCAGTGGCAAACCAGTCTCATTTTAACG
>JAQFJB010000014.1:9638542-9654474 GCA_029874875.1 Naso minor
AATTTTTGTCTCAAGTCCAGATTACATCACTCAGAAAGATGCCTTTTCTGTGCTCGCAAAATACAATTTTATGTGAGATGATCTAAATGTTCGTAAGGCTGTTATTTTGCAGTGTGTTCCTTAAACCTCTTATGGCATCTCGGACCACACTGATTAGCTGAGCTCAGGCTGATGCAGACTGTTGTGTGGCCATCTTGAGAGGAAGAGCGAGGAAAGGCGATTGAGATACAGAGCATTAGCCGGTGTCAGAAGGAAATTAAAGGCCAGATCGCTTTCTTAATCAGAGCACAAGCACTGCGTTAAGAAGGAATTAGGTCGACAGCTGCTGTGTCGCTGCTTACCTTGCTCTCACTCTCTCCCTTCCCATATACACACACACACACATTCTTCATACACTCTTGTAGTCTTTCTTCTTCGTGTTTCACTCCTTCAGCTTCCGCTTTTTTGTTTAGGAAAAATATTTTTGTCATTAACCCCAGATGTTAATTTTTGTGTCATCGTCTATTTTAACTATCTCCTGGACTCTCAGCTGAGCTTTGGCGACTTGTCAGCGACAAACACACTCTCAGAAACACAAGCCAAACCAAACTTAGCCAGAAAAACTGAATATTCTGCAAAACATGTAGACAAAAATATGAGGCTGAAGAGGAGAGAGGAGAAGTGATGCATGATGGATAAAAATGGTTTTTGGTTCGGTTCCAGGAGGCTCAGTGGTACCCCTGTGGCTGATGGATGAGCTGTCATTGATGAGCTCTTCCACGTACACCTGAGATGAATGGACAAACAGCAGTGGCCCTTTCGCTGTCTATCCATCTTCCTCTGTTTGGATACATTCTGCTGTCCACAACATTCACCCGCCCACACACACGAGGGGCTCGTCAGATTTGAGTTTTTGAAGACTAATACCATTATTTTTAGACTGAAGTTGCTGGTAGCCAATGTTTTGTGCCATTAATTGCATTTTTAGTCTCACAATTTGATGCCAAACCCTGGCAAGGATTCACTCTTTCCCATGATTTGTATTGTCGCTGGAATGATTAACTCTATCATTTGCACGAGAGGAAAGCAATGAGATGTAGGTTGGCAGCGGGATAACCAACTTCATTTTTCAATACTTCAGGAAATTAACAAACATAAGGACTTCAAATGTAGATTTAAGTGGGTACGATGCATGACTATGTTGCTACATGATTAGCGTGCCTTCTTATGGTGTGTTGCGTACCATGTGACCCTGCCCCCGTTACTGGGGGCACACAGGTTCTAGATCCAATTTGTGCAAATTGTCATAACGAAGCTGCTATGACAAAGAAACCTGAAGCATTACGCAGCGACTGGACAAAAGTCTGACTATCGTCCTGGTGCCAAATCAACCTGTCAGTCGAAATTTTACGCCCAAATGTTCATACTTAAATGTCTTGCAGGCGAACTCTTCCAGTCTGTGTTTCCAGCTCCCTCGTGTCTTTTCAAACTGCAAATAGGGAAGCTTGGTCACTAAGGTCAGGAGTCACTCCACTTTTTAATTTGGCAAATGCGGCGTATAAATTCTAATTTGTTGCTTTAATCAGTTGAATCAACTGGAATGACCCTGAGCCTGATTGCCAGAGTCTTGTCACAGACTTTGGCCGTTTTGGCTTGTTGTTCAGGCTGCGACTCCATGAAAATCAAAACCAAGTTGCAGGCATTGAAATTTAGGCAAAACTTTCCAGTTTTTTATGTTCCGTAATGAATTAGCTGCTTTTTCTCGATTTGATGTTCTGTATTATTTTGTAAGTGGAATGAATTTGTAGCTCCATTAAAATGGTTAAAAAATTAAGTGAATACAGGAATATATTCAGATTATGATGGTTAGTGTGTTAATATGTTAATAACATAGGTTTAGTTTTGTAAAAAGGCACATGATCAGTGCCCTCTGACTTGTTTTTGTTGGTAGAAAATGGAAATATGTATAATTTTGTAAAAAATGAAAATACTCACTTTGTTCTGATCCCAGTTAAAACACCGAAAACTGCTAATAAAGAGCATCTTTGTGCATGTTGCTGATGGAGTTTTTATAAACAGCACACACACACACACACACACACACACACACAGCTACACAAGAATACCACAAACTATCCTTGTAAAGTTGGTTAGATACGTAGAGTCCATCTTTACCAACCTCTTAGGCGCAGGCACACTTTGGGGTGACACTGCTCTGTGTCCTCTCCAAGGGGGAAGGTTTAAAAAACATTTAATTAGGCTTTTGGCAAGGCTCCGCTTTTAGCCTGGAGGTATTGGAGGAGGTTTTACAGACTTCATCCCTTTTAGAGCCGAGCAGATTAAACATTCATGGGAGCAATCAGCCGACCCTGCTCGTTCTCTCCTGCTGTACAACTTCATCCGTAGTTTGTGTGCAGCATCATGAACATGCGGTTTTCTGTCATTTAATGGTGCACTTGTGTAGCATGCACCTTGTATTTTACTGGCACTTTTCCTGTACTGATGCAATGAACTGACTGCCTGTGAAACATAGGATATTGGCGTGTTATTTAAGTATGCATAATTTCAGTAAAAGTGTGCATGTGAATCTTAAAATCCTCCTGTTCAGCGGTGCCCAGAGCAGGTCGAGAGACGAGTTGTATTGGTAGGATGGTGCAGGAAGGCGGAGATGGGGGGGAAGAAGGGTGGAATGGCGGTGGGGGTGGGGGGCAACAGATGGTACGCCACGCTGCGAGGGACGTCGGCTGCCACGGATGGGGGGTGGGGGGTGGAGTGGGGGCAGATAAATGGGGATGGGAGGGGCTACTTTTCCCCAAAGTGCCAGCAGGGATGACGAGGAGGGGGACTAGCTGTGCGAGTGTGTGTTCGCGTGTTTTGTATGAGCGTGCCTCCATGCGTGTGCTTGCATGTGTGAAGGAAGAGCCGCATTCAGATTTGAGTTTCTCATCAAGTGAGGTGAGAAGCCTTTGCCCCGGTGCTTCATGCCCACTCAGAGTCTGTCTGTCTGTGGACTTCCAGCATTCAAAAACAGAGTGATGACTCCCCACGCGCCAGTACACAGCTAGTTCACAGGCACCGAGACTGTACGAAAGATGATGCTGAAATTACTCGTAACCCAGTTGTTGTGATGAACTACCCCTCCGCCCCTCCTCGCACCCCTCATCTCCTCTCTTTCACAACACCTATGCAAGCACAGACGGCACACATGCTCACACACATGCACATAAACGCACACACCAACCCCCAATTACAGTGGCTGCCTGCACCAGCTTCAGTGGTATATATGGTACTGCCTATTGAACAGATGTTGTGGAATTTAAGATGCAAAAGCACCCCTCCGCCACCCCCCTCTTCCCAACACACACACACCCACATATATACACACGCGCACACACAAACTCTTGCCGTCTCCCTCCCCCCCAGCTGGCCCTGCCATGAACGTGCCATGTGGCGCTCCATTCCCCCTGGCACTTCGACTCTGGCTGTGCCAACTCTGCCGCGTCTGGCCGCCGCCAACTGGAAAGACCAAGAAAGCAGCAGACTCAAAGTGGACTGTTTCTTTGTGTGTCTAGAAGTGTGTGTGTGTGTGTGTGTGTGTACCTGAAGTAGCACAACATTGCAAAACTTGGGCTGTCAGTCATTGTAACTGTTGTAAGGAGAAAGGAATCTGATATTTCCAGCATTAAAAATGACTAAAATGTCCTATAGTTAGGTGAAAGAATTGGTGTGTGTGCGTGTGTGTGTGTGTGTGTGTGTGTGTGCGTGAGAGAGAGAGAGAGAGAGGGAGAGAGAAAGAGAGAAAGATAGTTTGTCGGCTTTTTGCATGTCTGTGCAGGTGTAGAGTGTATGCAGCTTGCATGTCACACTGTCAGTCCGTACATGTTGGTCGTGAATCCACTTGGGAACGGCGGTGGAATTCCTGTTACCATGGAGATGTCCAAGCTCATCTGTAATAAAATTTCAACTTGAGAGAGATTAATTCAGGGGAAAGTGTTGATTTATTCATCCTGGTGGTTACTGATGCACTTCCTCATTCGCTCTGATGTCTGGCTGTGATGGCTGCTCGTTCGCTGACTTGTTTTCATTTTTCAAAACGTGTCGCTGTTGAAATGTGGCTGCTGCTGGGCTTTTCTATTTTCGTCACAGGATGAGTTAAAGGATAAAGTGTAGTGATATGTAATATTCTTCTAAGAGACAACAAAATCTGATGAGAAGTATAACAATTACCTGATGCTAACAAGTACTATTTATATCCGGGGCCCAGTATAGTGCAGCGTTTTCCAAGTGAGTGGCACAAACGCACTGTACTTTTTTTAATTGCAAATGACATGGGCACTGTAGTTCATCCTATTTCAGTCCTACATACACCACCCGTCCACCATGCTAAGTTAAAGTACTGTATATGATAAATGGAACCGACAGCTTCACATAAATTCTTCACTAGTCCACTAACCATTCAAAGTGCTTACCCATTTACAAATACACACACATACACACGTCCTGATGCATTCATACACTGATGTTGCTCACCACGAGAACAATATTTCTGTGCTTTCATACACAGAAACAAGCAGTACATGCAGATTACAGGAGCCAGGGATCAAACTACTGACCAACCTTCTGATTGGTGGAAAACCCGCGTAACCTCCTGAGCCCCAGCTACGTCAAAGAACATCACATGTCCACGGCCCCTGGTGGGACACAAAGAAAAATTTTCTAATCAGATGCTTCTGACGGCAGGAATAAATCTGCTTTATGATGCGACAACACTGCGGTTACTGTTTGGTTAGTCAGTGCGGTGTAACTTGGTTAGATTTAGGGAAGTTTGGGTTGAAAAGACACATAATGTTCATGGGGAAGTCAATATACTGTATCTGCTGATTTTAGCTTATTGCAGTTACATCAGTATGAGTGTTAGTTGTTCAATGACAAGAAACTAAAGCACAGAAATGCCAGATAGGCCTGAATCCATGCCACCATTCGATAATTTATTTATCAGAAAATAAGGACAAGATTGTTCTCTAACTTTTAAGTGTCCTGCTCAGTACATTTCTCGTTGTTAAAAAGGGTCAAATTTAAGAGAAATCTTAACTTTTAAAAAATTCATGTGACATGGTGAATACGGGAAATAAGTCCAGTATCGATCAAGCTGTAATTCAGGGACCTTCATCATGGATGGATCGTGGACATGCTTACAAAAATGTTACCACTGTGAAACAGAAACAAACAGCAGTTTTCTGTGTTGAAGTCAGACATTTTGCCAACACTGTCATCCACTCTGACCTCCTCACCACACAGATTTTGTCACTGTTTATTTACGTCATGTGACCTCCGGGTTTGTCCTTCCTCTTCACCATAAATTTTAACAAGAGCATCAAGTGTGTATTAATCTGCAGCCAGAAGCAGCTGCAGAATGATTTATGTCTTCAGTAGGAATGAAAGGGTTTAGGTCTGAGTGTCAGGGGTCGGTAAAGTAAATAAGTGAAAAAGCATTGAGAGGCGCACTTATATGCAATATTTAGCATAATATATAATATAATATCAATATTTATTTATTTGTTGATGTTGGGAAAAATGTCAGATATCACCAGCTGTAGCCAAGTTGCAGCATCAACATTGACCATTTCCTAAAAAGCAGTAGAGCAATAAAAATCATTATTCTTCAAAAGAACGTTTTTTCACGAGTGTAGATTTGTAACTGGTGCTCAGTGCAGATGTGATGGCTGTGTTTTTTGACAATAAGCATTAACTGATGCATTAAAATTCCCTATTCTTAACCAATGACATGCAAAAATTATATCAATTTATCCTACATCAGCAGTTGTTGTAAAAAAAAACCATCCACTTTTATCAGAGAAGAATTGATGGAGTTAGGGAAATTTAACACTCGCAACTGAAGTGATAACAGTCACGTGCTACTATGTACATTCACATACATATTGATGCATCCATGTGTGCATATGCATGAGCATGTGTTCAATACCGCCATGCCTTTATGCGACCCTTAAGTCTCTCTTTAATTCAGTGGATGACCCCCACCATCCTCTCCTTCCCCCCTGCAGTGACTAGAAGTGAGAGCTCCTCTCTTCATCCCTCTTCTGATAATCTCTTCTAATCTGAGAAAGCAGCCATGAGCTGCTGTGTCAATACCTTGTCTGGAGGCTGCCACTGGGTCACCCACTCCATTTTGTTTACTTCTTCTCAGAATCCGCGGAGGGGTCGAGAGAGACGGATTGGAAGACAAAAAGAGGGAGAGGGAAAGAAGAAAAGAATGGGAATTAATCCCTGGGTAATGTTTGCAAGGATGTCAGATAGTGGCATAGAGGTTTGACCTTTGATAAACCACATGAACGAGTTGAGCTTCCGTTTATGACTGTAACAACTAATTACCAAAACATGACAGCGAGTTCTTAAATTATCAAGCTTTAGGAAGCTCATTGTAACCAAAAGTGGGATTAACTGCCACTATCTCAGAATTCATTCTGTAATCTAAACAAGGAATAAGAACATTAAAATTCAATGTTTCACGCAGAAGCAAAACACGCAACACTTCTCACTTTTCAATACACATTAAAATCGCTGAGGAGCTCACTAAGAGACAGTGCTGTTCAAAAAATAAACCTTAAGAATCAAAATCCTGCAAACCATAAACCAACTCAGCACATACTTCAAACCATGCAGTAGCAAGATAAGCACTGCAGTAATCGAGGGTCTGTTTTTGTCATCCTGTGCAGTCGATCTGTTTCTGAGATGGAGCATCATTAGGTTTGCTTATGTGGTCGCAGTTAAAATATGTATTTTAAAAACCTAAATAATTTGGATTTGAATAAAAGATACCTTTTCCTCCTAAACAACATTGTGCTGCAATAGATGTATATGTTCAGTGTTACAGACAAGTTTAGGTATCACAATATGTGAGAGTGTCTTTACAGTCAGTGTAGAACAAGTTTTTTTCAAGTGAAAGTTACAATTTCTTTTTCATTTTGATACAGGTGAGCTCGCAAACCTCTTGTTAATTGGAATTGCATGACCAGAGTGTCCAGAGTTTTTTAAGTCTGTACTTTCTAAGTGTTAAACCCAAGAAAAATCAAGCAGCACACACACATACTGAGAGACAAAAATGCAGTCACACTCACTAGTAGAGAAAAGTAAATTCTGAGAAAGGATTGTTGCTTAGAATGATGAAACAAATATGGCACAGAGCATTAATTAATGCAGATGTTAATTCTTATTCATAAAGAGCAAAAAGCATGAGAGAGCTCACTGTTCAAAGAGTGGAAAGGTGGAGAAAGTTGCGACAGAACAAAAATCCAACCTGGGACTGTTCTACACGTCATTTAACACAAGATTTAATTCATCACAGACATCAAGGTCTGTGCAGACCGAAAAGGAAACTTGCAGCTAATCAAGCCAATTACACAAAAGAGCATTTTCTCATTCATTGTCCCTGCACATTTTTGCATCCTCAGATGAATACTGAGGATCAGATCATGACTTGGCTGACAAGAAAAAACTTAGAAACAGGACATGATGTCCAAGTCCACACCATGGCTTGTTTATGGAAAATGCTTTAGTAGTGTATCTTGTTGAGTGTGTTTCTTATCATATAAAAAAGAGAATACCACATCAGGCACAGATGATTTTCTCTGACATAGTAAGAAGTGAATAAAAGTGAATTTAAATAAAAACCTGCAGGCTGTCAGTCCACTCTGAAAATGTACACAAATGTTTATTGCCCTTGCTGAATGAAGGATTCAAACCCTATCTAGTATGCAAAGACAAAGAGGGCAAATGGAATGACATCACGCATCAACCAGGAAAAAATATGAAGCTGTACTACATGCTATGTATTAGGCATCCGATGATGAAAACATTTTGGGAGTGAAAATCACACTTAATTAAAACAATATTGTAAAATTGGAAAACTATGACAAATTTATTCCATTTTAACAGCTTAACTATAAAGTAATTGTAGAAAACTAGCTTGAAATGCACCTGTTTAATTCATAAGGAAATATTCTTCAAATGTGTAATGCATTTTGTGATGAAAAACGTAAAACTGTTGTGATTATAAAGTAATAATGGGAATAAAGTGCAAAAAAAATTTCCGAGAGCTGAACCGTGCTTAAAGCAAAAAATAGATGCATTGTATTGAGACTCAGCTTTTCCAGACTGGAACAGACAGGACCACTGACAGCATGTGCAGGGTTGTTGATTTTAACATTATTCTTTTGTTTTCTTTCAAAGTGGCAGAATAAACACTCCGCTTGCTGCAGCCTAAGGATTTACGTTACCACCAACACAAATATAAGAGTGGCAATAAACCTATGGCAAACAGGAGGTGTGTGCGTTTAGTATACACACACGCGCGGCATTCAGGCCGCCATGTGGAGTGTATTTGAGAGAGGTGGCGTTGCTAGGAGCACCAGGTTGTGTGCAGACAGTGGTAACAGAGTAGAGACGGCAGCAGCAGCCTGGCAGTGGAGAAGAAAGGAGTGGAGCAATGCCAAGAAGATTCCCCCTGAGAGACTGTAGGAAGGGGAGAAAGAGACAGACAGACAGAGAGAGAGGGAGAGAAACACGGAGAGGGCAGGCTGATATGATCATGTTTTCCACTGAATGGTATAGGAACAATTTATCAAGATAAACATCTGAGGGGTGATGTCACTGTATACTCTAAAATGGTCAATAAAAGGCAAAGAAACCCCAGTAAATGTAGATTTTAGGACATTTTATGGCATGGATGCAAGGAAATGGTGATGGTGGAACAGCAGGAGGGGGGAAGATGGTTTACAAGGTTGACTGGAGGGATGAGAAAGAGAGAGATGGAGTCAATCTGTTGGGGCTCATGTTTGCCGTCCCTCCTCATGTCACCCATCCGTCAGATAAACTGTTAGGCTTCTTCCAAGCAGCCCACGTCACTTCCTCACCTCTGCGCGTTACCCTGCTGCGCCTCTCCCTCAGTTTCTATTTGTTGTCTCCTTTTCCAATTTCTCTCTTCCTTCTTCCTCCTGCGCTCTTCCTTCCCTTATTTTGTCTTTAAACGGGGAGTCGTGTGAACAGCCTATGCAAATGAGATGGTTATTACCCCACTGCTCATCAAGCCGCGCAGTGGAGACATTAATAGGCTGATGAATATGCATGTGAATTTGTTAATTAAGTTAATTATTCTGCTGAAAATGCATTCGTCTTCCAAGGACATCTTCCCCAGGATTTCAACCTGCTCCACTCATTAGTCATGCGATATTTCATACACAGAGAGAAGGGAGGCAGACAGTGGGAGGGAGAATGAAGGGGAGAGAAGACAATGCTGTTTTTGGAAAGTGGGTGCCATGAACAGTTGGGGTTGTAAAAGTATGGGGTAAAAATAATGTATCTTAATGTCATCACTGCTCACAATGGGATGCGCAGTAACTACCCCTAATAGAAAAACCACATCCCGGTTTCCAGATATGGCACATTATTCCCAAAGAGTCCTAGCTGGAGTTCATACTTTCAGAGTTTTCAGCGTCTTTTTTTGTGTGTGCTTCTACCTCACTGGTTACTTCTCCCTAATTGCTTATTAAAACCCTCTTAAATGAACTTTTTGTGCCAACTTTCCAACACATTAATTAATTGTTGTAGCCAATTAAGTGCCGTTGTGCAAATGAGCCTCATCACAAATGGTCCTATAGGGCCGACCCCTCCTTTCTCTCTTCCCTCCCTCCAACACCCTCCCAGCTAGTCTTCCCAGCTGCCCTTGCACTTCAAGGCACTCAGTGCCAAAGAAGCAGAAACTGTGTCCTGATAATGCTTCACAGTTTTCTGGTCCGCATCCAGCCTTCAGGCTTACTGATCTCAAACTCGTACGATAGGTGAAAAGAAAAAAGCTCACTCCATTCCTTTTGTTCGGCTTAATAACGCTGCTTGTTAAGAACCATACAGCAGATCTGTTACTTGCATTGTCTGGTTAATTTGTCCGGTAGCCACAATTTTGTCAAGCGGGCATGTATGCACCAAATAGGTTATCTTTATTCACAGCAGGTAAAATGGGAGTTCACCTAGAGAGATGGTGAGAAAGGAGGGTAGTCAACTTCAAAGCGCTCAGTAAGGTTGCCAAGCTGTTCACACATCTCCATCCCCTGTGTTAAAACTGGAAACATGCAGAGGAAATCAAACACGTGTTTAAAGGGATGTTACAAGCATCTCTTTCAACATTATAAGATTGCGAAAATATAAGTAGGAAAAAAGGAAATGCTCAGCTTCCTGTGTGCTTGAGTGTGCATCAGTATGCCAAGTATGTGGGTGTGTATAAGTATCGACACTATCCACCGCATAGTGTTTGTTTCTACCATGTATCTACATTTTAATGTGACTATGAAGCTATTTATACACATACATACACACGCACTGAAAATCACAGAATTTATACAGCATATGGCAAAACATTTAAAGGAGGAATTAATCTAATTTGTTGAAGAGAGAGTACTGAGAATGCCAGAATGTCTCTTTCTGGTCAATGTGACAATCTGGCATTTTTACGTCTTATTTTGAAATAATACAGACTTTTTTTTCCCATCCTGTTAACAAAATGCAGGGACACCCCTTTCAAAGTAGGGGCTGAACTTTCTTTTCTTTTCCCCATGTCTGGCTCCGTCCACTCTGCTGCCATTCGGACGTGGCACTGATACACCCACCAGGAGGATTAGGGGAGGTTTAGCGGCTGTGCCAGCCTCACTCCCTGTGCCACCTCTTCCCTCGGCACAGAGGGGGGTCCCGCCTGGCATGGCAAGGTGAACTAGCCTCTGATTGATGGGCATGGTTTCAGCCTGCTACTGTGCTCCCAAAGGCCCGTGCCTCCCTTTCCTTTTCTCCTACTGCTGTCTTGGCAGCAGTGCCCACCTCCTCTTCCATGCCAGGCAGCCAGCTAAAGCTCCTGGTGGGCACATCAATTACATAGCGGCACCTCCCCTCTTTTCTCATGTCTATCTGTAGGTCTGTCTACTGCCTCAGACGATGCCAATCTGCTCCCCCTCCATCTCCACTGCCGTCTATAGCTATCTCCTTGTTGTGGCAGTGTGTGTGTGTGTGTGTGTGTTGTTTTATACTCATGTTCACAAATATATCCTCGCACATGCACAAATGCACATGTATTCATGCACACGCCCCGGCTCCCTCTCTCAGGCAGGTCACAATGGTTGGTGGGAAAATCCTCCCAAGAGAGCACTCATTGCCACAGGCTCAGCTGTACAATAGGCTCAGGTGCATGTATGCATGTGTGTGTGTGGCTGCCCTTGCAAGGCATGGCTGCCTTTGCTAGTTTAAAATGTCTTTATCTACAGCTTAATTATCTATTGCTCCATGTGACTGCTTTATAAATGAGGATATAAAAAGAGCACATTATAGGAAACAACAATAAGCATCTTTAGACTCTGTGTTACTCTGTTTCTGAAGTCGATTACTATGAATAAATTCAGCCTTCCTTTGGATTTTGGCCGTTAGTTGATCTTGGCAAATCATGAATCATTTACTTACAGCTATCGGACGCCATCTGGAGTCTTCATCAGACATTGTCTTTTATTTTAAGAACTCAAGACAGGGGATTTGCGTTTTGCGATTAATTAATCAAGGCAAAGTCACGCTGTTCCTTCAAATATTTTAACAAATAACCAAAAAGAATTAATACTGCAAACTAAAAAGAAACGTCTCAGGGCTATTTTAAAGGGTGCACATTTAAATGAGTTACATAGTTTAAAGTCTGTAAAACATATTCGTGAGGTAAGACGAGGTCAGTTACATGTGAGCCACATATAAAGTGCGAAGTGGGACAACCATCGACAAGAGAAGGCGTTTTTAGTTTACCCACTTACGAACAGGGTAAGAGTGCGGAAGCGCAGGTCGCGAAGAGGGGAACCTGAACCGGGGAAGCTGAAGCAGGGAAACTGAAGCGGGGAAGAGGGGGACTGAAACGGGGACAATGGCGGCGGGGCCTAGTGTCTCTATGCAGAGCGGCAGCCCTGCCAGAGAACTTTCTCTGTCGGTACAGCAAGGAGGGAATCAGACACATGGAGATCGGATCAAACCCGAAGAGGCAACAGGTAAGAACGTGCTGCTTTAATCTAGTTTGGTTGAGCGGTAGCTGTTTGTGTTATTACATGTTTCTGATCTGCTATGCGACGCGGGCTAGCCAGTGCTAACAGCTAACTTAGCCGGCTTTGTAGCGTTAACAAGTTCTTGTTATGGATATTTTGGCACGATAATTGAGCACATTTAAACCTCTGTAGGTAATTTTATTCATATTCACTCGTAAAACAGAAGTAACGTTAGATGGCAAAGGGCGGAGTGTTGTGTGTAGATCAGTACTGTAGCAGCTAGCATAGATCATAACTGTGACTTAATGAGCCAGTTGCTAACGTTAGCATCTTGATAACATCAACTTTGTTGAAACATAAGCTAGCGTTAGCGGAAAAATTAGGAGCCTCACAAAGGTCCTTAAAAGTAATTTTCTGGTACCATACAAGGTTCTCTTCTTTATACCAGCACTAATGAATAAAATGAAGTCGGTCCGCATAACGGCTAACGTTAGCCATTTGTAATTAAAAGCTGTTGCACTGTAGTAATGTTAGCTCATTATGACAGATAGCGCTACATCGGCTTTCGTTTTGTTGACACCGTAAGTTAAGTCATTTTGACTCAACTGTCACAGTCGGATGTATCACTGATTTGCCCGTTTTTCGGGATTTCATGAGACTTTTGTATATTTGCTTTTTTGTTGTAGTAATAGTACACCCTACCGATGTCTACTGCAGTAGCTAATCGTGCTTTTTCGGATAGGCAAGATAGATATTAACATCGGTTGTATTGTCTGTGGGGAACTTGGAGAAACGCTGGTGCATTTGCCTTGGTTTATAATGTAAACTGTCGCGATTATTGCTGATCGTATGTCATTTAATGTTGCAGAAGTGTGTAGTTTGGATTGATTTAATATGACAGAGATTCCTGCCCCCTGTTCTACCTTTACCTCGTGATTTTGACCCATTTCTATCATGTTAAGTAAATAATATCAGATGATCTCATTGCCGGTCTATAAGGCACACATAGCTGAAACGAATGCAGTAATACACAGTCCTTAAATAAATCTTATCTTCATGGGGTTTTGATGAAAGTCTTTAATTGTTCTTGAATAAGATATTTGTGTTGCACTGGCAAAGTGCATTTTGTCTATTGGTAGATGCACTAACTAAAACAAAAGATACATCGTCATACTCAGCATGTTGGTAGTTTGCTGTAGATGTGATAAGTTTTGTCTCAGTTTTGGCATAGAGAGTGGCTGCAATGTAAGTATGGTTAAGTTGTCATAGCATAGGTAGGTCATCCAAGTGTTGGAAAGATGTTTGAAACTCGTGGATGTCACATGTGTTCATTAATTTTCTTGACCTTGTGTTTGGGTTGCACTTTGCTGTACATGTGTTAATAGGCAAAGTGAAATGATTATGCCTGCAAATTAGCATTTAGCCGTGCACACAGATAACTCCCCATAAAAACTTAACTGAGTTTTCTTGAAATGGTCTGAAAACAGGTGGAACAAATGTGTATAACCTGCATTTATGTTCAACTGCTATCTAAGGTATACTGTATACTTTTTTCAGAGGCGGAGAAGCAGAGTCGCATGGCTGCTTTGCTGGAGAGGCTTCATGCCAAACACAGTGCTCAACGGCCATGGCAGGAGACCTGCAAGGTTGTACGTCAGGCCATGGTAAGACGGATACATCTTTCTATGAGCCAAAATAAGCTGAATTCACAAAGCTCTTATTTAAACCTGTGACAGGTTCAAATATTAAAGATTGCCTGCACGTCTGTAACAAGTAGATGTTGGCCTGGTTGCGCTTTGACGCACCAAACAGACTGGAAGCCTCTCAGTTAGTATGGTCAAACCTGAACATATTGTGCAAAATTTAACAAACAGCATGAAGGGAAGGGAAAAAAATGTCTGCTGGTTTTCAAGAGCAAGCTGCTAAAGGAAGATGTCTTTCTACATTGTTAAATTGTGAAAAGGCAGCAATCATTACTTCATGAAGAGGAGCCACTCATACATTCTCACGAGAACATTAGTGAAAGTCAGTACCACATAATCAGTCAAATTGAACTGCACAAAGTGAGAGTTACAGAATCTATTCATGACAAAATAGGAATATTCAAAAAATGCAGTTTTCCCCTTTAATAAAAATAAATAAATGGATTTGATCTCTGAGTCCTGTAATGGTTAATACAGTGACAGGTAGTGTAGTTTGGTCACAAAACTTAAAGAAAAAGGTTGTAGTCTTTCCTTGTAGCAAAAATAATGTATCAGTTCTCTTCCTTCTCAAGTGAGTAATCACATCGGAACTAGCAAATCTTTAAGACCTTGAAAATGGCGTGAACACACATATCCTTAAAGATTCCGTAGACTACCATCTTGTAAAAGTGTATTTGAAAGTGGCTCATTAGATCATAGTAAAGAACACATGGGAAAATCTCACCACAATCTGTTCTTGGTACATTTATAGCAATTAATCACTTAATTGCACAAACAAGTTTTTTTCTTAAATAACTAACCCGCTGGGCCAGCTAAACTATAAAATTGACATTAAGTGTCTGACCTATCTTGCTGACTAAGCTGGAGAAAATAAATAAATAAATACACCAAATCTTGTTGATGAAGCACTTTTATCCTTTCCTTAAATATTATCTAATATCTGTTTTTTTCACACTTTGTTTCAGGAGAAACGTGGTGTGATGAACGCTGCGGGTCATCAACTCCTGCTCACCTGCTTGGAGACTCTGCAGAGAGCCCTGAAAGGTGAGACTCTCTACTTAAATGGCAGGAACACAAGGGACAGCAGTGAACATGTTCACTCAGAATGTGTTACTTTCCTTCATTACAGAGAGAAACATATCTTTAGTTTGTAAATACATTTTGTTATATACTCTGCTATAAATCAAGAGCTTTATGACATGGTCTCCATGTATGATTGTAAAACTTGCCTTTCTTCTCCCACTTCTTTTCAGTCTCATCCCTGCCCTCCATGACAGATCGTCTAGAATCCATTGCTCGCCAAAACATGTAAGTTCTTCCCCTTTTGCTCATGTTTTCTCTCCTGGTCTCACCAAACTATGGCAAGAACAAAAGGAACAGGACCCTCAGAACAGGAAATGGAGGCTGGTGGAGGATTAAATGTGTTTAGGTTGATGATTTGAGGATTTGTTTTGGTCATGTATTCAGCTGAAAGTGAGATTGATACGCACACCACACTGAGGTCCCTAAATGGCTGCATTAGTTACCCTTAAAACATTGCAGATTGCTGTTATTACTTGTACAGTTTTCCTTACAGTTAACCATTGTGAGTTCAGTCATTATTACTTCATTGTTAGGTTTTGAAAAACATTTTTAAAGTTAAACAGATTACTCTATCTTTGTCATTTCCTGTGTTTTTTTATTTTTTGTTTGTGTTTTTTTAAACAGGCTGGGCTCTCACCTCAGCCCATCAGGGACTGAATGTTACATCACATCAGACATGTTTTATGTGGAGGTGCAGCTGGACACTGCTGGCCAGTTAGTGGATGTCAAGGTGGCTCATCAAGGAGAAAACCCTACGGTGAGTTTCCTGTAACCTTCATGTGGCTGTCTAAAGCTGAGAGTAAGATGTAAGAGATATACAGGTCAAGCTGGTCATGGTTTATTTCGAATTCTTTGCTCTACCACACCGCAATTTAAGAATTTCTTCTAATGGTTCTGTGAGAACAGCTTACTACCTTTTACTCCATAAATTAATAACATTCATGCACCTTGGTAAAGAAAATATTTTTGTTATTATGTTGCTCACAGAGTTGTCCCGAGCTTATTCAGCATCTAAGGTGAGTAAAAACTGCACACTCACACTCCCATTATAAGCAGAACAAACTATAGAGAAGGATTTTTGTATGCTATGTGGAAT
>JAQFJB010000014.1:9686795-9699921 GCA_029874875.1 Naso minor
TGTAGCTTTGCTCCGGTCAAACCCGATACACGTCGATGAGCGAAAAAAACTCTCTGGATGTCTTCTTTGATGAGGTGCCCGTTCAGAAAAAGACCCTGGGATCATTTTACGCCGGATTATCCCTTTAAGTTAAAATTATATAGTGATTCAGTTCATTACCAGTTAATTCAGTCTAAGCCTTTATGCCTGCACAGCTGACTGCATTATCATTTGGCAGCACTCAATATGTAGACAGTCAACACCACATTACAAAAATGGAGTTAAGTGTAGCTGGTAGAAAACGCTGCTCCGCCTCGCCTTTGTGACACAGCATATCTCTGCTCCATGTATTTCAGCTCTAACCCTTCAACATATCCCAGTGCTCAGGCTGGTGCTACTTTCAACTGGGGGTACACCTTACTGTGCTGTGCATTCTGACTACCTGTAACATGCTTATCTGGTCAAACAATTAATTTACTGTAGAAGTAAGTAACTTGAGGGAAAGGCCACTACTAAACTACTACTACTAACTAAACAATTAGAAAAATATTTTCATGCATTACCTGGCATTTACAAAAAGGAGGAGAAGTTTAACACTGCGCATCATTAAAAATGAGGTTTTGGAAACAGTGCTGTCATCTTTGGATTGATTGCGGCGCACTCTTTCATCCAAATACAACGCTTCACATAAAATTCACAGACCTGCCTTGCCCGTGGGAAGTGGGAATGGGGTCAATAGACAATTTTTAGCTAGCTGGCCCACGTTTAAAAAATCCGTGTAGACTCTTTAATTTAGGTGGAAAAGCGGCATACAGTGCCTTTTCTTTCTTCCATGAAAACATTCATTCCTCATCAGTGTGCTGAATCGCAGCTGTCTGGGAATGGAAACATGTCAAATGTCAGTAGCTGTCTAACAAGGAGCTGCAGGTTATCTGCAGCACCTCATCCCCAACTCCTTCATGGAAGGAAGTCAGAGCCACAGTGGGAGTGCTACACATTTTCTACAATCTGTGAAGAAAGCTTTGTCAGATGTTTGCATCCAAATTTAATTTTTTTATGAAAACTGCACTTCCTTTTTCCAAAGTGATTATGTCTGCAGATACACTGGCTTAATGTAACACTCTAATGGTACTGACATCTGGATGGACAACCACCATTTTTTTCTTTATTGAACTCACAGTTAGTGAAGATATTTTAGTTAGATTTCAGTCAACAAACCGAACTTGTGCTGTTTGTTGTAGATTTTTACTCTTTCCAGGGTCAGAACATGTAAGGCTATTCCAATTCTACTATACATGTTCTAAGTTGTTTTTTATAATGTATGTAAGAGAAATGTATATTTCCATAATAAGGGACAAGATAAAAGTTGACTTCTTGTTAGTTTACAAGCAGGGCAATCTTGGCCAGAAAGCAGAGCAGCAGAATTATGTCCACAGAAGTGACTGTTTAATGTATGCACATTCGCTTATATGTGACCGTGCCCTTTGACAGATTTTCAGATAAAAGCCTGGAGGAATCCTATTGTTATAAAATGAACCATAATAAAGTTAAGTTCTAGTTAATTTTAAATAGATTCATGGTCAAGGCTAATTCTAATTCAAAGCCAACAGTGCCTTTAGCAATTACATTTTCTAGTTTAGATTGCTCACTTCAAAGCTTCTTTCACATGTAATCAGAACTATGGCAGTGTCGGTCTGTGTTAGGAACAGACAGGGTATCATTCATCAGTAATGTTTTGTTTTTTTTAATTTTGTTTTTTAAAGATATTTTTTGGGGCTTTTTATGCCTTTATTAGGACAGGATGGCTGAAGAGTGGACAGGAAACAGGGGAGAGAGAGGAGGAATGACATGCAGCAAAGGGCCACAGGAGGAATCGAGCCCGGGTCCGCTGCGGTGAGGACATAGCCTCTGTTTATGGGGCGCCTGCTTTACCAGCTGAGCCACTGGGCGCCCCCATCAGTAATGTTTAAATTCAAATTTTAAGACCATGTATCACTTTCAAACATTGGGGAAAAAAACATCAAATTTACACATTTTTATTTTGCTATGCACCATATGCACACCAATGGAAAACTAATTTTTAGTTTGATATTGATGATTCAAACCTAATATTAAAGCATTACTGCTAAAATAAAATAACTTTAAAATTAGAAGCTGTACATGGACAAAATACTGCTTCACAGTATCTATGCAATCTGTTGCTGATGACAACATGGTCAAAAATGGTAACCACTGTCTGCAGAGTAAAATAATTATTGTTTCAAAGTGTGTGATTTTTGACTCAAACTGCATTAATCGGGTTTAAAGGGTTTTCAGCTCACTTTGCCATCATTGTAGAGGTTAGGGTTAAAGCGAACACTGTGTCCACCGGTGGTCTCCAGGTTGACCAGGGGAGGCGAGTTGGGATAGTCTTGTGGAAAATACACATCAAACTCAAAGCAGCCATTGGCATATGGGGTGTCTGCTGGACCTGTGATGAGAACCTGAAAACACAAAGAAAGGAAAGATTTTTACAGCAACAGCCTGTAAAAGGACAGTTATTAATCACACACTGAAAGAAAATCAAGAAAAGGTGGATGCACTGTTAACAGTTAATATAGATTAAACAAAGACGAGCTACAAAACATTACTCGAGAATTGGAGCTGAGACTCTTTCAGGCTTTTCCACAACTATGTAATTAACAGGGCTGAAGGATAAAATTAGAAGAGAAAAGGAGGCCAGTTCCATTTACATTTCTCGTGGCATTTGTTCCAAAAAACAATTTAGTTGATATTAAGTCATAATCAAAGAAACACAGACACTTGAAACGGTTCAATCTCATCCTTCCTGAATGCCAGAGGCGGTGCTTTAAGCACTGCATAGCACTGTCTCACGCATGGGACCTCTTCCGCAGGACAGAGACAGACCTGTTTGCTTCAAGGAGACAACTCACTGCCCCTGCTGGTACTCCTGAATGGAAGAGACCCGCTGTCTGGGGGGGGGGGGTCTCCTCAGGAAAAAACACCATTTATCCCATATCACAATATCACGATATCCAATATCTAAGACAACATATAGTCTCATATCTCGATAACAAATGCAGAGGTATGCAGAGAAAACTGCTGCTCTCGGGTGCTATAGGCTCTGCAGGCTTCAGCTCCCAAAATTTGCTCATAGTTGTTTTGCAAATTAGAATAAACCCACCAGTCCCTCAAGAAACTGCTTGTATTATGAGTGTTGTGCAGTACATGCAAACTACAGTGCAGGATCATAGATTCTGTCAGAGGAGAAAACATTTGTGGAATAGAACTGACTGTGGTCCTGATTGTGAGACTGTCAGAGACAGAGACAGTTTCGTCAGCACAAAGCTTGTACTAAAAGGTATGCTGATGCTAATTTTATGATCATTAAACATTTATTTTCAAATTTAAGGACATAATTAGTCCCAACATATCTGAGAAAGCTTTTCTAAAGATGTTGGATCCAGTCTGCAGGGAATTTCCCCCTGTTCAGCCATCAGAGCTCGCAGTCAACATTCCAGTTCATCCAGCTCATTTTGCATTTATTCACATTTTGAGAGCAGTACAAAAAATAGTTTGACCGTTTGTTCACTGTGCTTCAGTTTTATAGGATTGACAAATGAAATAACGTGGACACAGATAACTGTCTAATAGAGCCTCTGAACTTCATAAAACCACCTCTTAAAATTTGTTTATTCAACAATTTATTGCTTCCAGCAAAGCGTGTCTGTGAGATAGTAATGGAAAATAAACTGAGTAATGCTAAAGGACTGGTTCCGGTAAAATAAAAGTCAATTTTTCATGAGTGTTCAATCCCCTAAACTGAAAGTACATTTAATTTCTTTATCTTCAGATGAGTCTTGCTTCTTTAATCTTCATTAAAGCACTGAAAGGCATATTAAAGTATTGATTTTTGGTGGTGTGTTGCTGTGTTTGTGCCTAAAAGAAATTGTTCCTTTTCCCAGAGAACAAGAGCAAAGACCGGCCTTCACCACAGAGAAGATTAACAAAGTCAGACAAGTTAAAAATCTAATAGAGAGGAACATCCATTACTGAATGGGCCACTGGTCGAGCCAAGAAAAGGCCATTAAGGAAAGCTTGGACTCAGCTCCCTGTAGAAAACATTTACGAGAGGCTCTCACTAATGAGTCAACACAGAGGACTCTTTTCATCACTCAAACTAATTGGCATCTGTGAATCTGAAGCTTCAAGAAGAAAAAGAGGAACCTGCTCGATGCTATTGATCGAAATTTCTGCAAAGGGACAGAGGTTCAGAGGTGCAGCAGATATGATGAAGATGCTGCTGTTTTACACATAATGATAAAACTTTGATATAAAACTTACAAAAGATGAAAAAGGTCTGTTTTTGCTAGGTTGCTACAAGCAGCAATATGTTAATGTCAATAAACAGAATCCTTGACCCAGTCACTGTCATAGGCAGCTGATGAGCTCTGTGTAAATTGTGAAGGTACTTTTCAGTCTCAGGGACCTATTACATCCTTGCCCTCATTCTGCAGGCCGTTCTCTTGATGTATGAGTCCACAGCAGTTATTATTGTCCATGTACTGGATCACATCACTTCTAAATCCTGGTAATTGTTTGTCATTATTAGTTCTCCTTTATTGTAGCCAAAGGCACTGGATGGTCAGCGTGTGGGAAATTGAGGCAGGCAGAGCCAAAGCTAAACACAGCGTTTGCCACGCATCACTGACTGCATCAAATGCGAAGGTGCAGGCTGCTCGATAAAACTAATCAAACATGAATTTTAAAGGGTATTGACTCGTGTGGATTCGCAGGGGAAGGCAAATTTGTGATCTGAGGAGAGAGGTGGAAGAGCTGAAGATTGAGGATCAGAAGCCAGTCCGGCAGGCCAAGGACAGTCAGAGGGTAGAGCTAACAGACTGCTGTTCAACAGACTGACTCTGCTAACACTGCACATCTCCTTTGGCTGGACACTTCGATTGTACTACTTTAGAATTTCACCCACTGCTCTATATGAATAATTCTTCAGTGAAAAGAAATGACAGCTCCTTCAGGCTCTGAAGTTCTAATCGGTCAACCCTTTGGTGCTGCAAAGGGGGGACGAACAAGCTGGGAGCGAAGCATCTTTTAGTTGATTGCATTGTAGAGTCTAACATTAGATGAAGCTTATTTCTACACTTTTTTATGACATTAAATACTCAGACATAGAGAGAGGGCCCAACCGATGTATTGGTTTGCCTTTCTTATCAGACGATATTGGCGTTAGACTTCATGTTTGTCAATATGCACCTATACTAAAACTGTCTTTAAAAGCAAAAAATAGTGCTCGGACTAGTGATTTAATATGGAGTAATTACATAGTTTGTCCAGCAAAGGGGGATCCGCTATTTAATAACCAGTAAGTGAAGTGTTTACTGTTCACTGATGAAATGTTTATGTAAGATACCCTGCTTCCATTATATATATTTTTTCACAAGTATTTGATAACCACATTCAGTCTATATCATATTCATAAATAATATCGTCCGATATATTGGATATTGGAATTTTCTTGCTCCCTCATATCGGTATTGGCATTGGCCCCAAATATCCCATATTAGTCAGGAAGGTAACAAAGTGTATTCTTTATCAGGAGTTCTTTATCAAGAGTAACACCTGTTCAGGTGTTACCAGATTTAGTTGGCAGTGGCCTTGAAACATAAGCAACTAATCCCACAACACTTGCCGTCATATTTTGATTCAAATATTGCAGGTTTCTCATTGGTGCATCAAAAAATGCGTCACCGCCTTTCTCCATCTGCACCCAAACCGCTGAGAGCACACACACAAACAGACAAAAAAACTTACATTTTTAATGTACAATAACAAAAAACTTCACATTATATTGGTGAATGTTCCCATGTGGATGTGTTTTTTTTGTTTTAGCTAGTCTGTCTTTATTCTTCTCCAACAGAAATACAATTCTGTTGAGTTGCTGTAATTTGACAGACTTTTTAAAGCCACTTACACGTCTTCTCTCTTGTTTTTTTGTATTTCAGTTGCAGCGGTTGAAGCGCTCCCTGTCCTTCAAATCAGTCATGCGCAGCAAGAGTGTGGACAACTTTTTCCAGCGCAGTAACGGCGAGTCCCGTCCTCCCACCGCCCTCATCACCACACCTCCACCCCTGCCGTCACCTCCACCCTTCTCTGAATCCCCCCTGGCCTACGATCGCTCTCCCTCCCATTCCGAGTGTGTCAGTCCCAACCCCTCGTTGTCATCACGCTCACCCTCTGTCAGTCCCTCGCTGTCCATGACCTCCAAAACGCAGCCAAAGTCTCAGGCCCAGCCGGTGCAGCCGGTCAAGACTCACTGTTTCCAGGAGCACGTCTTCCGTAGGCCAGCCAGCTGCCAGCGATGCAGACACATGATTCAAGGTAGTTAACCCCAACCCAAAAATGTATTCTCTCACTTTCCAGCTGTGATTTTTAGTCATGCTGATATTTTAAGGTTTATTTGCAAATGTGTGTCTATAGGGAATTCTGCCACTTTCCCAAAATAATGGAAGTAAATTTTGCTTGTTATTCTCAAAGGAACAACAATTGTTATTCAGGATAATCCACAAATCTCACTGTGGAGACTTTGCGATTGGTCTGTTTCTTGAGCAGAAAACTGTCCCAGTGGAAATTATCGACAGTAAACTCTGCAGTCTAATCTGGTTTACATGCCTCCTGTGGGAGTTTTGTATTGACAGTTCTCAAGTTTGGTGTGCTGACATCTCTCAGCTGCATATTTATTGTAAGCCAAGTCAACAAGCTTACTTCCAAACACCTGTTATTGTGTCTGCCGTCCAGGCTGTTTTTATAACATAAATAATGATATAAGAGAAGCTGCACCTGATTCAAAATCTGTCGTAGAAAGAACAGAGTGCACGACCCAGTCTCAGTCTTCTGACTACCTGCATGTCACGATCAATTCATAATGATAAAAATTGTGTTTGGTACCTTGGCATGCCCGACCAATTCATAATAGTTTGTCAGTCTGGTACCTTTAAGTTCTTTTCAATTTTCAAGAGGCGTTATCAACGCAGACCAAATGTCTCTGGACATAATTAAATAGACCTAAAAGCAATCAGAGCATTTGCTCATGAAATGAGGTGCACAAATAAAATACGCCGTCCTTTACCTGGTGACACGCTGACCAGTCACCTGACAACAGTTAAAAACAGATAAAGCATGTGAGAGCAAGAACTGATACTTGGGCAGTTTATTTAGTACTTGAGATGTGGGCTCCACAGGCGAGGTGCACATGCAACTAAATTCACAATTCAGACAAAAAACATTTTAAATTAATTGTTTGAAGCATCTAACAATTGCAAACTTTACAATACAAGGAAATTAAAACAGACATAAAGCATAAATTGTGATTTGTGAGTACATTAAAGACAAAAGCAGCATTTACAAGTGTTTATTCGCTTTACTATTGCCATTACATCACCTGATATTAATATTTGCAGTGGCTTTAGCCTGTTGACAGTTGTCTCAGTCTACCAAGATGTCTATCTGTTAAAGTGACCTGCTTTATTTCTGTGCAGGGAACTCCAAGCAGGGGCTGCGCTGTAAAGCCTGTAAGCTGGCGGCCCACCTCTGGTGCTCGTCTGAGCTCTCCCAGCAGCCCTGTACCGGCAAGGTAAGACTCCTCAGAGTGTCTTAGAATTCAGTCTCACCACCGTGCACTTTGCACCTTTATTAAGCTCACACTCACAGTAACACCTTACCGCCCACAGAAAATTTATGCAAACACAAAGTTTCTTTACAAGTGTCTGGCAGAGATTTGACACCCAGAGATATGTGGTCATCTGGTGTTAACAGGGGTGTTAAACTTGAGATGCTCTTCCAAAATCTTCCAAAAGTAGCTGGATTTGCAAACAGAGAGTGGACAAATCTGTGTAATCAATGTAATATTATTGTTGCATTATTATCAGTCCTAAGAATTATTTTTAACCTTAGAGTCTTCTTAAGGATTTACTTAGGGGGCGGGGGGGGGTTGGGGGGGCAATGTCCGCCTTAAAAGGAAAGCTCATCAGCATAAAATCATCAATCATCATGACTTTTTATTGATTAATGATATTAAATTAACTGTGTCAGTGTTGTTTTGCTTATTTGCTGCAGTTATCTCTACAGCTATATGAGGACTTTGGCCCGTCATGTGTCTTACATAGTTCATTACATGTTTACTTTGACATTCTAATTATTCTCTCAAAGGGAAACACTAAGTCTGGAACGCGGTGTTTCGGCAGAAATAAAAAGCATCTGTTTTATTTACATTGTGGGCTTTGTCGCGATGGCAGTACAGATTTTAGGGAGTAAGAAAATTCTGATATCCAACATATCATATTGTATACTCATGACTGAATGTGAAGTGAATGTGGTTGACAGCAAATACTTTTGTATATAATAAGGACAAGATATCTTACGTTTTAACTAACTATATTCAAAACATCAGTGCACTGAACAGTAAACACTTGTTATTAGATAATGGAAAGCCCTCTGCTGGACAAACTACATAATTACACCATTATAAGTTACTAGTCCAAGCATTTTTCCAGCCGTAAATACAGTTTTAATATCAGCACATATCGGAGAATATATATGCCAAAACCAATATATCTGTGATAGACCAACACAGCGTTAGGGTTAATATTGGCAAACTGATACATCAGTCAGGCACTAGCCGTTATTGTCTCAGCTAGTCTTCCAGCATAGCCTTTAGTCCTGGTAATATGGCGAAGTTAATTGAGGGTGAAGCCCTTTTCACACCAGCAGAGACAACATGGTTTAGGTTTCAAGAAGTATTTCGATCTACAGCGGGATGAATTTGTCTCCGGAGTGTAAATGCCATGAAAGATACAAAAGCAGAGGGAGATGACACTAAGTTTCTGTGGCCAGGTCACAACATTCCTTCACTCAGCCTTTTTGTCCTTCTGTCCGCGTGTGCTGCTCTTCTCATATGATGCCCTCCCCTCTTCCTCTCTCTTGTCTGGATGCTACATTTCCTTCCTCCCCTCAACTCTGTTGGAAAATCAATATCTCCCTGTACCAGCTGGTCTGGCTAATTCAGTGTGAAATTCAGTGTTTTTGAGGCGCACACAATCCCTCGAGGATATGACACGGCAGGCTCTCAGCAAGCCTTCGGCAGTGTCCTTTTCGATCACTGCACACCCATCTAAGCAAGGATTAGGCGTCTCACTGTAACTGGATGGAGTTTGAGGCTAATTCTTACACATCTACGTAACGTAAGGTCCAGTGACGCTGACTGTCGAAGAGCGTCATCCAAAGCTTTGTGTGCAAATGGATTGCTCGTGAGTTTTTTTTATGTAGGGATTGGTCCTTATAATACACATCATATTGAAAAGGAAATGTAGGAAAGGGCACAGTGTCAAAATATTGATCAAAAACTGGTTTGTTGTTAATAAGGAAATGTTAAAACTAGTTTGACAACATCATGAAAGATTAAATTAGTGACACGATTTGGTAAGAAAACTTGATTTTTGGAGTAGAAATGCCAGCCATGTTTTGGGATGTCTTGAGGCCAGACAGAGCTGTAATGTGGTTGCTGCAGGGGGAAGAGAGCAGAGTGTCTGTCAGCTGCCGAGTTCAGTGAAGAGCAGCGGGAGAAGCTCAGTGAGACCAATCATGAATATAGAGTTACAGAGTAACAGAGTACTTTTGATACTCATTTTCACAGTGAAATATTGCTACTTTTACTCAAGTGAAGTACCTGAAAGCTTGTTCCAGAACTGGGCATTTTAATTACAACAGTAACACCAAGTTGTAAGGCACAGTTTGCACAAGCTAGTGTTAATGTAAAGCAGCGTAAGTGCAAATAGAAAAGAAAAATGGACTGCAGTTCCTCGAGCTCACTCTCAGTCCATTTGCTGATATCTCCAGAATCAAGCAGCTTTAAATTACTTTGGAGTCATGACAACATTTTGCTAATCAGTGCTAATTGAACTTAAAGATGTATTACAGTTCAATTAAAGAAATAAGCCTGCTGAGCATGGCATAAAATAAATGTTCCTGCAGGAAACCTTTACACACACACACACACACACACACATACATCCTCATACGTATTATTGAGTCTCCACTGTAAAGCTAAAGTCCAGTCTTGCTTTCTATGCATCTCAACTGAACAAAGTGTGACATTTCAGTCCCGTCGTGCTCAACAGTCAACACTGCTCATATGTTGATATGTGATATGTGATTGTAGGATTAGTGTTTGGCCATTTGCATGTAAAAGGAGAAGATTCATGGTTTCTGATGCTGCGGAAATCGTCTATCTAGATTTATTTATTTTTTTCAAGTTGAAGCAGAGGCAGAGGAGATGAGGCCACTCGTTATTTATCATAGTCCAGTGGAAAGCTCTTTTGCTTTGTGTCCAAAACAGATTAAAACAATAATAATAAAACATGAAACAAAAACTCTTACAAAAGCATCACAATCTTCAAGACACTTGGCCAGAGCTGCGTGCATCTGTCTGTGCTCTAGAGTTGCAACAAATGGATGATTAATAGATACTGTACTGATAATAACTTGTTACTCTTTCATAATAATTGTGATCTTGCTCTATTATTGCAAACTGAACATCTTTTGGGCTGTTTGTTGGACAAAACAAATGTTTTGAAGTTGCTTCAATGAACATTCCAGCAAAATACCGTAGACTTATTATTTGTTTGTTGACATATATTCTTTTGTTTGAGTGTGGCAAAAATGCTTTTTGATGGTGTACAGTAGAAAGAATGTACAGTCCCATATGGTTTGGGTTGTTATATGGTCAAGGTTTTATTCCTGGTGTTCACCCAGATTGAGTTCAACTGCTGCTGTTGGAACAGTTTGATGTTTTTAAGTCATCATTCTTCATGTCACATGCTCTTGTGAACTCACATGATCTGTCAAAACCACACAGCCACCGTGTTGATTTCTGTCCTTGATATTAATAAATTCCTTTACTTTGACTCTCACACGCTTTTAGACACAAGCGTATAGAAACGCTTCCAGCAAAATGAAACATTCCTGTATTCACTGACAGTCGGGGGATAAATTATTTACCAGTGATCTCTCGACACAGTCAATGCATGAGGAATATCTTTTTTTTAAGTTAATAAAAATGCTGAACATAACACACTGAGGGCGGCAGAAAAACAACCCCAAAGGATAAAAATGTTCTTTTCTGATGGCTTGGTATTTCAGCTCTTATCACGTATTGTAAAGAAAACAATCATGATGAAACGTAATCCAGAGATTAAATAAAGCTCTTACACTGTCTTTATAAACTGCTTCTATTTACAGAGCACAGAGCAGATCCCTCTGTCACAAGCACAGCTTTGTTACTTCTTCTCTTAGACTGATGAGTCATGCACCAAACATATTTCTCTCGCTAAATAAAGAAACACAATCACATATCAAAGTTGTACAGTAACAGATCTGCACTGCTCGAGCTGCAATTCGACAGAGACAGACTGTTTTGGTGCCTCAATACACAAGCCATAAGGGTAAATTTGCTTGAGGGCAGATAAGACACAAGTTTAGTCATACTCCATTAGGCATACAGCCGTGATGGGGGAGCATGTCTTTAGAAACTCTCTGTTAGACCTAATGGTGTGTGTTATTGCCTCCATCAGTGGGTAATAATAGAATTAGTGCAATAATGCAGAAATAGATCATATTAGATGATTGACACGTGTCAAGATAGAATAATATGGTTTAAAAAAGTTTATTTATTTAACCTCTCAGCACAAATATCCAGAGAAAATGTACTGAGCCACACCCGCTGAGTTCTCTTCTTCGTCTTACAGCTCATTAGATAAAGTCTCTGAGTAAAAAACTAAAACACCCACAAGAGAAACTATTTGTGCGTGTAACCCTTTTATTATATACTTTCAATGCCAGGTGTGTTCTTCATGTAAGTGCAGAAAATGTTGAAGTTGTGGAGGTCGAGATGGAGAATGGGAAATTTGTTTTTGCCTTTCACAAATGTCCAGGTTTGCACTTATTCTAATTTTATACTGGATACTAACTTATTTTGGGAGGCATTTAGTATGTTTATTATGTGGATAATTGAGTGAAGAGAGAGGGCAGAAAAAGAGGTAACTTTGACTTTTATGGTGCATAATCTAAAGTGCACGGCACAAGTTCAGTTCATGCTGTCAGTCCAAGCTCATTTTGCTGTTTAGATGGCTCAGGGCGCTACGGATTTGGATTTAGTCCCTTATTCGTCAGTGTGTTTTGGGTGTAACGAAGAATAAACCAATCAGTGCGCTTGGACAAGATGCATTGCTATTTAGGTTGCTAAGACAATCTGTCTTAGTCACAGAAATGAGCGCTTTTGCACATGGAGGTGCGTGAGGTGAAAGCACAAAAGCAGATCGTCTACGGGAGCATCAGTCATTTAACAAAGCTCCATGAGGTGAGACAGGCGTAGGAGGAGACTGTCCTCGTCCTCTGGCGTCACCCGAACAGTGACACAAAGCAGAAAGAAGTATAATGTCAGGGGAAGAAAGCTTCACTGCATACAGTAACACACTGATGGGCTATTTAACTTATTATTAGGAGTCTTGCTGTGCGTCCACATGTGTCACAAGTAGAGTGCATACATATTGTGACTGTGCTAGTGTACAAGATTGTTTACAGGACATTGTGCAAGACTTAAGATGTGATTTTTGCTGGCCAGTAGTGCAAACACTCTCTGGTGCCACAAGATAGCAATTCAACCACACCTCCTTTTGAGGCCAACACTTCTATCACTGCACTGATAAGCGCAAGTACATTTGCTATTTAGACGACATGGGCGTTGAGCATGAAAATGACACTTGCACTGGGCTGTGCACCGCCTTTATGCTGGGCAAAAGGTGGGGTCCTTAAAGCTCAACCTTTACTGTATGTAAATTATTTGACAGTGTGCGTACACAGATATCAGGCTGAATTACTTAAGAACTGTCATCTGCAAAAGTACTGAAGATACTGTATGTACACAATATGTGCTTCTCTCTGGTTTTCACATACTTGTACAGTGTGTATAGAAATGATGTATGTGCCTTTTACATTGCCAGTTTTTCTACATTCATACAAATAAAATAAGAGACAAACAACATGAGCCAGCTGCCTTCTCATTTCTCCTCAAAAGCTC
>JAQFJB010000014.1:9746013-9763763 GCA_029874875.1 Naso minor
CCCCAGAACTAATTCAGACCTGATACTGAATCCTCACTGCACAGTATCTGTGCATGTAGCTACAGAAAATGTACAAATTTCTCATTTATATTTAGAATAGCACAACAGGACTAAGTAATTAGGTCCTGCTGATGTGTGTGTTAATTCAGAATCAGTTAATTTTGCGTAGAACATAACAATAAATGTACAACATCCAAGGTAATGTTGGTGCATGAATGCTCACCAACTGTTCGGAGAAAGAAAACAGAGGAGTGTGTTTGGAGAGAGCAGAGCAAGTGTGTGTATTGTTGGCATTATTAGAGAGGATGCTGACCTAAATCCCAGATTGATACAGACAGTGTGAATGTTTAAATGAACATTTATACTGGAAAACTAGTCTGCAAGGCTGCTTGTACCAATTAATTTAATGCTTTTTCTCGACGTATTGCTTTATTTATTATTATAAACCTGCATATTTTTATGCAGGTTTTCACGTCTGTGTACAAAGTGTAACCCTGAAATGGAAAAGTGACACCCGTTGCATGTTGAAGAAAAGAAAAGTATGTTATTTTCATGGGAGTGTGATGCGAGTTCCCCAAAAAGAGTCGATGCTGGAGTTCGATCTCGACATTCAAAAGCATTTCTGAGCCCACAATCCCCACACAGCCGAGACAAAAACCATGTTACGTACTGTACTGCATGTTTCCTCTGGTCGCCTCTAATCATCACTCTTCAATGTGAACTCTACTTAACCTCAGAATTGTACTTTTTACAGTTTGGTGTGTGAATTACGTGGCAGAGACAGATCGTTGTTTGTGTAGGAGATCAAGTTTCATCTGTTACCTCTTGAATGTATCTCATCTGTCCCCAGAATGGTCAATGTCACGTTGTAGATTAATGGACGGGCGTGATGCTCATGGGGATCGTTGAGACTTCGCTGATGAAGCTGCATTAACAACATCCCTCTACAACTATGTAACTTTGTAGGATAAAAAAAAACATGCCTGTACCTGGGGAGCAGGTGCCTTTTTAATGCACTGTAGTGTTCTTTGGTTGTGTTTTCTTCTTTTTGTTCTGTTTTTGTGCATGTTGATAAAAAGCTGTTGTGTGTGGGGAAGTTAAAGGAACACTGTAGATTGTAACTTGGGAAACACAAGAGCAGAGAACTTGTACGAGAAGAATCACCAGCTACTAAAAAAAACACTTTTTTGTTTTTGCTGTCTCAGAGCAAAGCACAATTGGCATTATGAGAGTTTGTTTTTCAATAAATTAGTGATAGATTAACCATGTTCTGTGTCTGTCTTTTTATTTGTGTATTTTCAGTGGGAGATGGGTCAGTTCATTTTAACTCTATTTTTAAATACATGCTGTTGATATTAATGTAATGAACTGGCAATTTGACCAGAGTTCATTAGTTATAGATGGGTGGAAGGATGTTGTTCATATTGTCAATTTTAAAGCACTGCGTAACTCTAAACAATATTTTTCCTGTTGGTGAAAGCTGCTTCACACAGTTAGATCCATCAAATGAGAAAAAAAAAAGCTCCAAAAAGAAAATTTTATATTAAAAATAAGAATGAACATAAAGGAACATAAAGACATATATGAGTAAACAGCAGGATTATTACTACTAAATTTCAGGGGGGGGTTTTGTAATCATGTCTCATGTCAATCATGTCTCATTTTGGACAGTTGTGGTGAAGCTTGTTTCAACTGTATCTTAGTAATTAATTAAAAGCAGCTACTTAATATGGTTAATATGTCTAGCAGATATTTATCTTTAGTCTATTATTTCTCCTCCCATTATATTTTATCTTGCACAGTCGGAAGCAGCATCCAGCATGTCCACCAACAACCGTCTGCCTCAGTTCATCTTTCAGCCTTTCATGTTTTTGTCCCGTTGCGCGTAGTGATATTTAGAATTTTTTTGACATGGAAAGAGATTTCTACAACAACAATTTTACCGAACTGGATGGAGCTCGCGATACAGAGGCAACAAACACATCATAAAGAATCTTATGTGTGATAATCTGGACAAAGCATAAACCATACTGGAGCTGAAACCATCAGTTAATTAATCATCGACATAAAAACAGTTTCAGTCAGTTTTCAGGCATGACAAACATTGTCTGGTTGCAGCATCTGCGTGGTGAGGATTTGACGCTTCTCTGTGAGTCAGAGGTCATTACATGTGAGGTCACAGGGGTTTTCGCTGCCTCATGGGAGGACGGAGGAGGATATATATGAAGGAGGACAGAGACGAAGTGAAGCTTCTGTGACCATGAGGACGACGCAGAAACGGCGAGTGTGCGTCCTTCTGCCAAACAAGCAGCAGCTGGACTGTGCTGTCAGGGTGAGTGGCCTCAATGTCCTTTTAGACTACATACAGACTAGGTTGGATTTGACATGAACAGAGCTTTCTGTCAAAGCAGGATCATGAAAATTTTATATAACTGTCACTAACGTGCACCTTTCACAGAGGGGCTGCACTTAAATGTGATCGTTTCAATATATTTCAGAAAGATTAAGTCTACTTTTTCAAAATGTTATGCTCGGCAGCGTGGAAAAAAAACTCTAATTTAAATTGCATTTTTACCTGAGAACTCATTTAATTCCAAAATTATTTAACTCTGTATGACATTGATAGATTTTGATGAAGTTGCCGGAACTTTTTAATGGTTAGGATACAGTAAATCTTCCAAATGTTACTTATCTCTCAAAAAATGCATAACTAAACAATGACAACCGTAGATTTTACAGTATGAATATGTTCAACAAAAAACTGTCTTATACCTACAAATGTTTAATTGTTGATATCCCAAAGCCAAGATAATGCATCAATGTGAACCCAAAGGTCGTGAGATGGACCCTGAATGCATCATGTAATTATTCTTGTGTGTGTTATGTGTGTATTTTGCAGGTGAAAGCCAGAGGTCAGGAGGTGTATAACAGTGTGTTGAAGCAGCTCTGCGTCAGCGAGCTCCAAGTCTTCGGTTTGGCTGTTCTCAGAGGTCAGTTAGCGACTGTGTGGGAGTTCAGGAGACAATGTTTGGAATTCTTGTGGGATGCTGAAATGAAGGGAGGCTGCTGGTAATTAATGAACTTACAAGATGTCACCGTCCCAAGAGAAAACACTGCTAATTTGATTTAATGCACCATTTTTGCTCTTTAGATAATGAATACCTCTTTCTGGATTTGGAGCAAAAGCTAAACAAGTATTTTGGGAAAAGATGGAACAGAGGATCCTTAATGGTAAGTTGTTTTTTAAGATTTTCCTACAGTCCTGTGTGTAGCAAAGAGCCTCAGTGAACACTTATATTGCATTGCATCAAAGGTTTGTGCAACCTCTCCCATTATTGTGCAGTGAAAAAAGATTATCTTACAATTTAATGTGCATCAAGGCTTTCTTTTTACCTGATTTTTGTTTGCTTCTTCAAATATTGCTAAACTGTTTAGACATAAGGAGCAAAAGCAGAATTTAAGATGAGCGATTTTGCCCCTTGACTCTGATAAATATTTATTTGACACATACAGATCCCGTTCATCTTGTTCCTGAGAGTGCAGCATTATGTAGAGAGTGGGCGGCTGATACTGTAAGTAAATTCTCTCTTTTCCTGCTGAATATTCATCTGTCAGCACATGTAGAAGCTCTGAATGCTCAGTCTGATCTGTCAAAAAAATGCTAATGAACCAACACCCACAATGCAGAGACGACCTCTCTGACTCGATGTCTTATTTGGCTGTTAAAGCAGCAGCAATGTGCAGCAGCTCTACTACGCTGAGCTGAGGCAGAGGGTGCTGCAGTCACAGAGCCTTCATCAGGAAGCTTTGTTCTTCCAGCTGGCAGCTTCCGCACTTCAAGCTGAGGTCGGAGATCTGGAGCGGGGAGATGGGAGTGATGAAGAGGAGAGAAAACACAGAAATTACTTTCTTCCTGAAGATTACTTCCCCTCTTGGGTGAAAAAAGTGCACCTAACCGTGAAAATTACACATTTTTATTTGCGTGTGTATGTGCTGTAACATTAGTGTGTCCTCAGCTGATAAAGCGTCGTGGGCGTGACTTCCTGCTCCAGCACTGCCCCGTGTTACACGCCGAGCTGAGAGGTGTGTCGCGGAGCCAGGCCGTCCTGCAGTTTCTGAAAGAGGCCAGCAGCCTGCAGGATGGAGCCGTCACCTTCTACAGGATGAGACGGGTCAGTCACACACACACACACACACACACACAGTCACACTGTTTAAATGAACCAAAGACATGGTGAGGCTGTTTGCTATTGTAGTGTAGAAACACACTCCCTCCTGCAACATCCAGGCTATGACATGAGCTCACGTTTTTACATCCTAAATGCTGCATCTGCTTCTGTTTTTTCATGTGCAGGAGAAAAAAGAGCTGAGGAGTTCAATTCTTTTTGGTGTGACTCTGAGCGGAGTCCATATTTATCAGGTGGGTCCTCCACAGTGCATGCACCATTTTGACTGAATGTAAATAAAGTTTCTTTCTTTTCTTACTAAAATTTGCTCCTGAGTTTGCATGTGTTGTAAGTGTAAAACTGACTTTAATGTTCTTTAGGAGGTGGAAGGGAAGCCGTATCTTCTGTACAGCTTCTCCTGGAGCGAGATCGACCGCTTCACCTTCCAGGTTGGTCCTCAAGACACAGAGAAAGAGTTTAAATTCACAGAAACTTGCATAGTGTCACTCACACAACATCCACTCGAGTTTCACCTCTCTTTTTGGCGCTGGTGGAATGCAACTAACCACATTTACTCAACATTTGTACTTAAGTACAAATTAGGAGTACTTTACTGGAGTTTTTCCTTTTCATGTCTCAGGGAAATATTGTACTTTTTTTCTTCACTACATTTATCTGACAGCTTTAGTTACAGATAAGATTCATGCGTACAAAACATATGATATCCAGATAAATATGATGAATTGTTATAAATTAAAGTGCCTAACAGTATATAATACTGAATTATCCGTTGTAAATTAACTAACGATAAATGTCTAATCATTGTTCATGCAAAAACATTTCCTGGTTCCAGCTTCACAAGTGTGAGAATTTGCTCCATTTTTATGTAATATTTGAATAATTATTCAATATTACTGATTTTGAATTTTGTTCTATTGGCTGTGAATGTGTCACTTTGGCTTCTTTGCTATTTTTAATTTTTTACAAACCAAACAATCAATCAATTCATGGATGATCTATAATGAAAATAATCTTAAGCTGCAGTCCTTCAAAATTAATCAAATGACTGTGACGGTAGAATCCTGCTTTTACACTAATGCGTGAGTAACAATGATCTAAAGATATAAAAAGATATAAATATATAAAATATATTATTGTAACATTAACAGGTGATATTTTTTGCTTTGAGTTCTTTCATTATATTTTCTGAATTGTACTTTCCTTATGCAACATTGCCAAGGCAGGATTTTTACTGGTACCAGATTATTTCCACAGTGTAATATTAGTACTTTTCTGAAGTAAATGATCTGAATACTTACTTTTCTTTTGCTTCTTGCTTCCTCTTGCTCTTCAGGGTAGCAGGTTTGAGATCTCTGCGATTGGCTCTCTGTGCCTCCCCAAGCTGGTGTTTTACACTCCTTCAGCCTTTCACTCCAAACACGTCCTGAGGCATCTCAGTGACAGCCACCGGCGCCACATCAACACCAGGGACGCAGTCAGATACATCCGACAGCTGGAGGACATGGAGGGTCAGCAGTCGCGCTGTTTGATGCTTAAACTCATCACAGCTGGACTTTGATTTGTTCCAGTCAAAGTCTTATGTTGTATAATTTTGTACTGGAAGAATTGATTCTTCACAATAATTCAAAAAACATGTTTTCTTACTGAACATTAACATTAATGAAACTCACCAAAGGCTGTTTTTTTTTTCTCATCCTCAGCCAAAGCAGTTTTAAGAGAATATAAAAAGTGTTTCAACCAGTTTCTCACATAATCACAACCTGAAGGCGTCTTCATCTGTTTCTGTCTCTCTGCAGCCTGTCAGTTCTACAAAGAGGCCTACATCTGTGACACAACACGCCTAACACACAAACTCCAGAGTCTCACGTCCTCCATGTCCGACTGCAGCATCGCTGTCGAATCGACCACAGCGTGCTCCAAGGAGGAGGAGGAGGAGGAGGAGGAGGAGGAAGATAAAGTCTCCATCACAGGTCAGCTAAAAGAAAAAAATGGCTGTCAGTTTGTACTCCCCGTCCGTACACTCCATTCTGCTAAAAGTTTCTCTGGATACACATTAAGTAATAATGAGGATAAATGTACAGAACAGAGAACAGTTAAAGCTGCTCTGACACAGAACATTTAAAAAGTAATAGAGCGAATGAAGGCAGTTTAATCGACTCTTTTTTTCTTTTGCTTGTGGTGTTTTTGTCTGCAATCTGACACATGAATTCAGCATCTCTGTGTTTCTGTTGGCTGTGGCAGAGTTGGAGCTGTGTGATGATGAACTGGAGGAGTTTCTTGTTGACAACCCAGCTGAGGTGTCCTGGCTGGCTGAGCTGCTCTACGGTGTGTCTGTCGACGGGCCCCTGGTGTTACCTTCCTCTAATTGGGCGGGTGAGTCCACAGAGACAAATCTAAAATAAGCTTGATCATGTGTTTACCAGTTCATAATTTCCTGTGCTCTTTTCATTATCAGCTGTCACTGTGGAATTGAAACAGGTAAGCAAACTGCAGATCTCTCTGATTAAACATTTCCAGCACATCAAAGGTTTCAGCTTTTTCTCTGATCTGTGTGCAGGTTCTGAGGAGGAGAGATGATGAAGGGGTCTCTGTGGACTAATGTGCAACCAGACGGATTCACCGCATGTTATGTTGCTCCAAAAGAGACTCAACTGTCACAACATTGATGCTCACATTACTTCTACATAATCAGTAATCATGGATTTGATAAATTCTTAATCTAATAAAAGAGATTATCCTAATAGTCAATGCATATTTGCAGTGCAACATAAGTGTATACAAGAACCTTTAAAAAAAATGTATGTTAATTACTATGACAAGTAGGAAAATAAAAATCACAAACTTTTGTTTGTTCTTCCACCAACAAATGTTGTACTTTCTGCACCCTTTTTAAATTAAAACACGTTAAATATACGGGGTGTGTTGTAAGACTCTGTGATTAGATATTTTGAATTTATTTTATTTATTTAATAAAAGCAAAATAACATTTTAATGTTAGTTATAAAACTCCTTCATAAGTGTTTAGCAGCTAGATTTAAAAAAATTACAAAAACACACGTAGCCTGAAAAATAAGTAATTAAAAATAGAAATTGAACGGTTTTTAAAGCATGAAAAATCTTTTTTTTTTCTTTTTTTTTTTAAGTTTGTGTCTGTTCTTTTTTCTACCAGGTACAATAACATAGGCTTACATTATATACACATACATAATAAGGAAACAAAACTCTGAAAAACATAAACATCAGAAATAATCGATTTCAATATTTAATTGATTTCTCTCTCTCTCTCTCTTTTGCATTTTTTTTTTATATTAGAGTTAGAATAAAATAGCCTAATATCATCTATAATTGCTTCCTGAGAGGTGAAATGTGTGTTGAGAAAGTGAGTTTGGTCTGTCTTTCCATTTATTTTTTAAGAATTTTTACGGGTTTTTTATTTGTTGAAAACAACAGCAAAATTTGGAAAAAAAACTCAAATAAATTGTTTTTGTTGGATTTTTATTGTGAGTGTAAACCAGGCGTAGGTACGTCATCCTGCAGGCAGCCAATCAGCGCCACATCCTGCGACCCAAACACGGAAGCAGCTCAAACAGCTGCGAAAGCAAAAGTTCAAGCTCTCCTTTTGTCACATAAATGCCTCCCAAACCTTATTATTCGTGCGAACAAGTGAACCTGCAGATACGTTAGTCCACATTGTTCGTTCTAAATGGCTTTCTCTCGGTTTCGCGTTGCTGTGCCGCTTTGTTTTGCGGTTTTATCGGCTGTTGTCGCCCTTAGCGTACAAAATCAAGGTAAGTAGCTTCAAAATGATGAATTTGAAAGTGCGACATGATGGTTAGGGTCGCTGTACTGGCAGCATATAATGGATAGCAGTGTACAGCTGTCCGTCTAACTGTTGATGAACCGGTAACGTTTTAATGTTGGCTAACAGCGCCCCCACCTGGCTCATCTCCCCGTTACGTTTCTTGTGTAACACCGGCTCTTGTCACCAGCTATGCCGCCTCCTCTCCCCGCTGCCCTCGGTGTCTGCTCGCTGGTCGGCATGGCGCTCATTTGGAGGGACGTAAGCTCGAAGATGAAAGGTGGAAACCGGACGCTAAGCAGTCTGCTCAGTCAGTATGTGGCGGTGAAGGGAGTGAGCTGGCTCGGCAGGCGGCAGAGGAGGAAACTTGAAGCCGATACTCGGAACGTGAAGCAGGTCCAGGAGGAGACTCTGCTGAAGCGCCTGAGTAAAAATGCAAACACAAGTTATGGAAGACAGTATGACTTCAGCTCAATTAAAGGTGAGAAAACAATGAGGTTTGTAGCTTGTTTTAAACACCTGCTTGTGTTGTGACGCCAGCACTGACACACTGATTTGCCCCCTGCGTGCTGTGATGTAACGCTGTATATGTAGAGTCAGAGCCCATAGACACATGCACAGCTACAATGACAGCAGGACCTCCCAGCCCCCCCCCCATATATATGTATTAAATAAGTGTTTCCTTTTCCCCTCCATGCATTAAGTGTAACACTGACAGGGGGACCTATGTCCAATGCTTCTGGGGATGTAAACTGATTTCTAGGTTGTCGAGATGTATTTGCAAGGTGCTGAGTGGGATTTTTAAAAAGAAAATTTTAAAAAACACCCATGTGTTTTTCTTTTGGGCCCTCCTCTAGGGCAGTGGTCTTCAACCAGGGGGTCGTGGCTGCCAGGGGGTCCCCCAAAATAGTCAGAATTTTTCATCAAAATAATATATATATAAGTTGGACCAAAATTATATTGAGTAAACACAATTAAATGTAATTTCTAACATTAATGGACAATAATAAGCTACTTTTCACAAATAGGATCATGGCTGAGCATAAAAAAGGTTAAAACAATTGGCTCGTCTTAAAACGCAACACTTTTTCTATTTTATTTATTTATTTATCTAAATCTGGGGATCCCTGCTCTGTTTCTCTGTGGATCAAGGGGTCCCTGGGCTGAAAAGGGTTGAAGACCCCTGCTCCAGGGAACTACATCTACCTGCATCCCATGATAAACTTTTGGAGAAACTCTTTGTAGTTTCCTACAGAAGTGGATTAAAGATTTCCCACCTAACGTTACCCTCTGGTACAGAGAGACTTTTAACATTCTCCCCCATGAGAGGTTACAGGCTGTCTTGTGAGAAAATGATGAGCTGTTTGTGAAGATGTGCTTACACCTTTTTAGAATATTTACCTGCAGATCTAAGAGATTTACTTCTAAAAGGCAAGCACCATTCAGCGTGGAAGGCCCATTCCTATTTTACAAATAAATGAGATGATTTTCCATGACTGATTACCCTTACCGCAATGATTGCCAAGATAACACAACATATGTGTTTGGTGTTCATGTAGGTTTAACTTCTTTGTTTTCTATTTTCAGCTCATATGTACGCTTTTAGTTAATGTGGATGTCATAATTACTCTCATTTTGAATTAATTCTCATTTTTTCTTTGGGTTTTGTCGTGTGTGGCTGTCTGGGGTGGGGGGGCTGGTACATTGTTCAGTGTGTTTTGTTCTTCTCTGTTTTAACTCAATAAAAAGTACGTATTTTTTTAAAAAAGGAAAAAAGCTTCACAGCTCCCCTTACATGCACGTGCACTTCCACAAAACCAAAAACGCTCGTCTTCACCCTGCTGTAAGGAGCACCCTCTGCCTCTGCTGCTGTTGCCCTCATGTCCTCTCTGACGTCTTTGAGGCGGAGGCAGAGATGACTGCACAAAGGCTCATATTATCCATTTAATCCGACTGTGCTGACTCGCAGTTTTCAGTTACCTGAAACTGAAATGTTCCAAGAGTTATTTGCTTCAAACTTTCTGCAAAATCACTCAGACTTGAACTGCAGCCTCATGTCAGGAGATCCAAACGATACAAGTCATCTTCTTCTACCTCAGGCTAGAAACTCGTCAATCAGCCCGCACAGTTGGATAAACAAAATGAGCAGGATGGTTCATTACAGACCTTAAGGGCTGTATGATTCATAAATCATCTCAACTCAAAGTTCCAGTTGCTGGCTTCTCTGAGCTAGTAGTGATATCCTGTTGTCTTAATCAGTAAAATAAAGCGTTCAAGATAATTGAAATGAAAAAAGGTTTGAAGAGTAATGAACAGAAATCTTAAAACAGGCTGTTTTATGGTTATTTTTAGACACTGATGACTTCCGAGCACGCCACCCCATCACAACATACGAGCACTACCGTCAGCTCATCAGTCGCATTGCAGCAGGAGAGGAGAAGGTGATCATCGCCGAGAAGCCGCTGATCCTCGCCATGACCTCCGGGACATCAGGTCCGAGCGCCATGCTGCTCAGCACCAAGGACACCAATACGGAGTTCTTCCTGCAGGTGACGCGTGACGACTTATCAAGATGCATTAACCCATATGCGGCGAAGCAAAGTTGTCGTGCTAATAAATTTATAAAGTAACAAAACTTATTGATGTGTTTTCCCCAGGGAGTGACGGTGTGTTTGGATGCCATGCGAAGAGCGTTTCCTGCCACCGACAGCCTCCAGAGAACCACAAAGTTCTTCTACTCGCCTACTTTTCGCCAGTCTGAGGCCGGCATTCCCATCGGACCAAACTCCTCCACGCCAGCCTCGTCCCGCCACATGCTCAACCTTTACACCACGCCAGCACCCGCCTTCGAGGCATGGAATGATTGATTGATGATGTTTGAAACAAGCTGCTCACAACTTAATGAACTTTCTGAACTTTCTGTATAGCGTTTTTCTTTGAATTTCATGCCGAGCGTTTCATTCTATTTTTTAACCATACTTTCATCTGTCGTCTCTTTCAGGTTCCCAGTGAGAAAGACACTCTCTACCTGCATCTCCTGTTTGCTCTCAAAGATGCAAGTGTAGGAACGCTGGAGTCAAACTTCGCCTCCACAGTCTTCTATGCTTTCAGTGCTCTGCAGGTAACACGTGGCTCATGTCATGGTTTATTGTACAAATAATGATTGCATGCGTTACTTTCGCTCCTTAGATGTTTTCTGCATCATGCTACTATTTATTTTATATGCTTTAGAAGCATCATAAGTAGGCAAATTATAGAAAATATTACTGAAGATAAAAAGTGAACCCAAAGAAAATCGGTAATGTGGAAAGTATGAATTTTTCTGTTTCATAAAAAGCAGGGTTTGAAACTAAAAACAGCCTCATCTTTATTCTGCAAAAGTTGTTGCCTGATACTTGAAGAGACACCATTTTTTATCCAGCATCATTCTGTGGTTAATGTGGTGAAAAGGTCCTTTAGAGCTGTACACTTCATGCATGTCTGGCTTCAGTCCCACAAGGTCATCTTTTAGTAAAGTCGAATGAAATCTTGAGTGCGGTCTCGGCCTCCCACTGGCAAAAAGAAAAGCTCTGATAATTTGCTTGATAAACTGAGGATTAAAAAAGTAATTTCCATCCCATCTCCTCTCCGTCCCACAGGATCGCTGGCAGGAGCTGGTGGAGGACATCGAACGAGGGAAGGTCAGCAGCGCTCTGTCTCTGGAGCCCAAAGTGAGGTCCAGGCTTGAGGCTTTGATGAAGCCAGACCCAGAGAGGGCGGCTCAGCTACGGGCCCACTTCCAGGATGGCCTCCGTGGGATTGCCAAGCGGCTGTGGCCTCACCTCCACCTGGTGCTGGCTGTGGACTCGGGCTCCAATCAGATTTACGGGGAAATGTTGAGGGAGAACTACTGCCAGGGAGTGCCTTTTTATTCACCGTTCTACGCTGCGACTGAAGGTAAGAACCTGCTTGTGAACACATCGGATCCGTGACAAGACAGGAAACAACCAAAAAAAGCACAGATTAAAGTTTTTCAAGATGCTCGGATGTATTAATGCATTTCCAGGAAGAAGGATCTCATCTATGATTAGCAGAATTAGCTCTAACTGTATGTATGGGCCCCTGCAGGTCTGATAGGGGTGAACCTGTGGCCTCAGGAGCCAAACAGACGCTACCTGTTGTGTCCTCGCTCAATGTTCTGCGAGTTTCTGCCAGAGAGCAGCCTGGAGGAGGAGACGCCTCACACTCTGCTGATGGAGGAGGTGACGGAGGGACAGAACTATGAGCTTGTTATCACAAACGCTTCAGGACTCTTCAGGTCTGATTTCATCAAAGAATCAAAAGTTGAATGAAAGTCTCAGAACTGGACTCTAGCACAATTTGTCAGTTGAATATAGACAGTTTTGTGTTTCTAAGGGAGTAAAAAAAATGTGAAAATTATGTCAATTTAACATATTCTTATGTTGTTAATTGTCACATCAATCAGATGGTTTAATTAAGTGCCTCTTTGTCAAATCATAGGCCTGGAAAAGTGAGAAATTATATTCAGTAATTGCCTTGTATCATTGGGGTTGTGATGTGGTTTCACTTGATTGCACTCTATTACGATAAAACGAGCAGCATCTCAAATCTGAAGATGATTTTTGATATGAAGATCCGTGCTCAGGCTCCACAATGACAATTGTTTTTGCTGTGTTACAGATACAGAATTGGAGACATTTTGAAAGTGGTCGGATTTCACAACCAGTGCCCTGTTGTTGAGTTTCAGTACAGGTACATTTTGACACAGTGATCCCATACACATTCAACACATACTGTGTGTCATGTAGACTTTTAAATACGCAGCATCGTAAATATATCTCCCATCTTCTGTCAGACGAGGTCAGATGCTGAACGTTCGAGGGGAGAAAGTGTCTGAGTCTTTGTTCCTCGACGCTCTAAAGAAAGCCGTTGCTCAGTGGCCAGGAGCTCGACTGGTTGACTACTGCTGCGCTGAGAGCGGCATCATGGGTAAGATATTTCCCTCAGTCACACCTCTGAGTGGTTAGTCAGGTGCAGTTTGCACGATAAGCGACCTTTCTCCACTGTGGTGTCGTAGGAGATTCGATATGCGGCTCAGATCCTCATTACCAGGTCTTCATAGAGCTGAAAGGAGTGAGAAACCTGACAGAGGAGCAACGATACAAGGTGAGATGAACCCAGCATGAAGCAGCAACACACAGCATGTATTATTACCATTATCAAAAAAAAATCTTCATTCTCTTCTTCTTTCCTTTCCAGTTGGACATCTGCCTCCAGCAGGACTCAGCCGTCTACAAGTCTTTCCGAATCAAAGGCAGCATTGGACCAATGAGGGTGCAGCTGGTAGCAGAGGGTGCGTTCAAGGAACTCAGTAAACGCATGATGGACTTCTCAAACACCTCACCCAACACGTTCAAAATGCACCGAGTGCTGCGCAGGAAAGAATACGTGGATTTCCTCCTAGGGAAAACTGTTTCCTAAAGGGTGAAGAGCAAGACAAAGCTTTTGCACTCTGACTGTGGTGAGCATCGACTGAATGAAGAGATTCCGGCGTTTTTTCAGCTACTCACACATGAGTTGAGTTGTGCCTTTGGGAACATATTTTTGACAAATATGATTTCTGTTCGATTTATTTTGTTGACCATATTTATGATTTTATTAAAGTGAACTGTTAGACTGTTTTCATGGTTTTCTTTAATGAAATGTTTCAGGATTCCTCTGGCTTTCATCCTAATCAAAGATAACCCATATTTAGTAAATAAAATGTAACAAAGGTATTGGTGGAAAAATGAAGCATTAGGCACCATGACAGTGTATTTTTGACTTCACACCATCATCAGAGATCGCCCTATCTTCTGCTAATGTTTAAATTCGACCGTGTGTTTACTTCAGTAGATCTCAGACAGCATTTTTAAACCCCTTTCAGTGCCATTCATGTTGAAACAGAGTATAGAAACACTATAGGACATGTGAAAGTTGCTCGGTATAGGTAATTCACCCTTCCAAAGAGAACGTCTGCATTTTGCAGTCAAAAATCGCTGAGCGATAGAGAGAGATAGAGAGAGGGAAGGCAGGAGCCATGGAGACCAAAGTTATTATGCCTAGAAAAATACTTCAGAACTCTGACCTGAACTTTGTCCAACTCTTGTGGGCTGAATTGAACTGAAGTGAACTGAATTTACAAATGTTTCTGTGATCAGAGGAGAAAAGCCTGTTCTTAAGAAATTTTTATGCAATGGATGGACAAATTCTGTTTCAATTTGATTAAAGCCTGCAAAGCAAAATTTTGATGAGTTTCAAGCTTTTTAGCTTATTACATGAGCTCATAAGATGAAGTGTCCTCAGTGATATAATGTGAACAATCAGGAAGGAGGTAGTGAGAAAAGGTGGAGATTGTCAAAAACAGAACAGCATCTTTAGCTCAAAGTGGACAGTTGTAGAATCTCATTTTGCTGCTCCTTTGTCGCCAGTTTCCATCCTTCTCACTGTGAATCTTTGATCTGAATTGGTTTCCAAATCCTCCTTTCTCAGTTGTCAACATTTATGATAGAACACATTAACTTGTCAGTGTATGCATAATGTTTTTCCCTCTGGACTGCATCAAATTCCGACTTCCTTTTTTGCAATTTGCATAAACCTGCAAAAACCTTCAACAGGCTGCGTTTCTGTGGGTCTGCAGACTTTTATACATCATGCATGCTGTGATCCAAAATTGACCCAAATCTTGTTTGGCAGAAGGTAACACTGAGCCTCAGAGCAAAGATTCAGAACAGGGGAAATGTTTGACTCGCTGATGACACTTTAAAACCTGACAAATAAGCAGCACTCATGCAAAATAGAAGTTCTGTCATATCATTTGGTTGCTAAACAAGGTGCATTTATCTTCAGGATGTGTCAACTATTTTGTTCATGTTTTTTTTTGTCCTCTCTACCTTACTCTGTCTTCACTTGGGTTTTTGAGTTTAACACATTCAGCCTGCATTTCTTCTGGCAGTAGTTCTCCTTACATAAGAGCAGAGAGCTGCCGTTGTGCCTGGTGCAAGAAGCAGCAGGATAAAGTACTTCTTCATCTGTGGGAATTCTAGTATCATTTTCTGCTCTCTTTCTGAAGTGTCTCACCATTACTGTATTGAAATTGTACTGAAAGAAGGCTGAGATACTGACACAGGAGATAGGTTAGTGTCTCATACTCCAAGGGTTTGGAGAAGATAGAAGAAAAATTGGCTACAGCGGCAGAAAAACTGACAGATAAGGGTTCACTTTGCAATGCTGCTCTCCACAGATGACTCCTGCACGGCTCTTTTATATCTGATGTTCAGGTGAGTTGAGGAAGAAGTCGGGATAGCCGTGTCATGTTTCAAACAGGAAATCAGCCTCAAGGATTTTACAATATTTAGACATTTTACACTATTTATGATCCTTCTCCCACAGACAGCTCAAGGAGCAGAGCACAATCCACACGCACACTTAAAGCTGTCATTATCAGAGTAGACAAAAACATGACAGATGAATTGTACTGATTAATATTTGCAAGATGTCTAAATAAAAAACACATTTATAGCTGCTGCTGCTAATTATTTTTATTTTTATTTTTATTGTTGTTGTTGTTGTTGTTGTTGTTGTTGTTGTTGTTGTTGTTGTTGTTAATAATAATAATAATAATAATATCTCCACTGTCATGGCTCCAGCATTCAGACATGGAGTAAGGAGGATGTGGATGCATGAACGATCCATAGGAGATAAAAAAATACAGCGAATATCTTCGTTTTGTCTGAGATATATGATTGGCTGGTTGAGAGAAGCATCGGTGACATCACCTGCATCTTTCTGAAAAGTTGAGAAAATTTCCGCTGAAGTGCTCAGAGTGGCCCACAAAATAGGCGGACACAGAAAGAGACACTGGGCACTGCTTTTGTTTCGGGGCGGCCGCCTGCTGATGCGAACACTCTCTCCTCATTGAGAACAACTTAAAAAAAAAAAAAGCTGGCACTTAGGGCGCACTCACACTAGGCAGTCCGTACCATGCCTAGGCACGTTTGACCCCGAAGTCCAGTTTGTTTGACTACTGTGAGCACTCCCAGCATGCTTTATCAGCCCTGGCACAGTTGAAAGAGGTCGGCTTCAGCACAATACAGATGCACATGCACGAGCACAGGCATGGAGCGCCAACATCGTCGTGACTGTTTGTGGAGGATTCACCTTAAATTCAGGCAGACATCAGCATACAAAGTCCGGATAAAGAGCAGTGGAAAAATTCACAACTGTTTTGATTGCTGATACCAGAGAACAACTGAACAACGTCATTACAAGATGAAAAAAACTACGGTAAAAATACAGGACGCCCTCCATAGATCTGGTAGCTCAAGCATGCTTAGGTACAGTTACACTGAAACAACGTGAGTGCAGGCAAGCAGGGGAGAGGAGAGCGGGGATCGTGTTTCTGCATGGTACGGGGCAACTGGACCAAGTGTGAGTGTGCTCTTTGAGAAAAATGCCAGGCAGACATGGGTCCTTTCAGAATTCATCTCTTTTCAGCCTTGGAATGGATGCAGATGCAAACTATTATATGACTTGAGTCTAATATGTCATTTACATTTTCTCTGGTCACTTACGGGCAAGATCCTTTAGATTTAATCCACAGAGGCCATAATCCAGGCTCTCTCGGAGGATAAATGCTGCTTGAGAGCTTTGATCTGAGGGAAAATGGCGGAGCAGAAGATGATAGTGTCCATACGTCTCCCTCTGAGACCTGCACTTGACCCCAGCTGCTGAGTGGTTCTCTCCAACATCATTTGTCTGAACATTCTTGTTTTCAGCCTTACATTGGCTAAATTAACCTCTGCTGAACTGAATCATGGAGTATATTTGCAGAGCAACCTAAGGGCACTTGCTGTCGTGCTGGTAGACGATCCTGGAATCATTTGTCTCAGAGTCAGAAAATTAAGACACATGGATGTTTGGTTGAGCTTTTAGGCAAATTGCTCGGTTTGTGAACTTTTGTAATGTTTTTGGTCTCTAATTTTCCTACTACTTAATTAACAAACATGTTTTTATTTTATTCCTGCACACCATCCAGAATGTTTTTAATTTAAAGTAACATCCCCAAAAACAGTGTTTGCATAAGAAAGTGACACAAGGTAGGTGAAATGAACGGATGCAGATTAATGCCTTGCATGTATAAAATTTATCACACAGTAAATTTTTCCTCTTTCTTTGCACAAATACATGTTTAGGTCATTGACATCAGTTCACTTGATGACTCTGGCCAGAGTAAAGACACTCAGAAACTGTAGTGGTGTCATTTAAAGTGTCAGTAGATAACTTCTGCTAACAAGCTAGCAAGCTAACGTTAGCTGTAGCATGAGACATTGTGGAAACAACTTTGTTGCAACCATTTGTGCCAGCTCGCATTTTATTTTATTTGTCTCTCTCTTTAAAGTCCAGTTTGAACTGAGACCAAACAGTTGCAGGGAAAGTTGCAGCAGAGTAAACTGGTCAAGCTCAAGCTCGAGCCGACTAACGGTGTGGCTTGCAGACACTGTTGTCGGCAGAGGCGAGTCAGCACGGTGAGCTAATCAGCTCATACTAACCTCACCTGTCGCTGAGAAATGCAGCGTAGACCGGCCAATCAGGACAGAGTACAGAGAGCGTCACTGATTTTTCATTTTTCCACAAAACCCTCGTCCCGGTGGCAAAGAAAATATCATGGTAAAAACAGGGCTTATTGGAGACCAATTTAGCAGCGAATGGTGTCATTTTTCAAC
>JAQFJB010000014.1:9895166-9905952 GCA_029874875.1 Naso minor
GCATTCACACACATACACTCTACATAAATAGAATAAATTGCTCATAAATTTAGAATATAACAGCCTTTCTTTCCTTCTACAGTTTGTGATTGAATGCACTGAATGTCGACCTGAGAGATGGAAACTGGAGCTGTTGGTTCAATATTAAGAAAAAGATGGATGACTGTGAAAATGGCATCTACAGTATACACTGTATTACATGACCGGTGTGCATATAAGAGGAATAGACTTAGAGATTTTCAAATTATTCCTTGAAGGCTGCGAAACTCACTGAAAAAGCATGACAGATTCAAGCCTGAAGGATAACACATCATATTCTAATTTTGCTGCCCTTTAGTGGAGGAAAGTTGCTGCTCTCTGTGTCTGAGGCGTCCGGGCATCAGTGGTGTGAGAACGCATAAAGCTGCTTGAATCAAGGTCAGCGGAGGCGGAGCAGTCCTGACAGTCTCCTTCAGGTGTCTTTGACTGAGGATCTTTGTTTCATCGTCCTGGAAAACTTACTCTACGTGTTATTCTCTTCAAGTTACTATGGTGGAACATAGTGAACTCATACTACACTGGTAGTATGCAGATGGGAGCAGATTCATCCCTCTGACTCAGTTGAAAATCACGCTGAATGCTTAGTGTGCACTGACATTCAACGTAGCCAAAGGGGTCGTACACCCTTTGCTCAGCCCTGTACTTTTGACCTACAGTGGTACCCTTTCTGTTTGTGTAGCAGCCCAAGCTTTATGCAAAGTGTTGAAGAGGGGAAAAGCTAGCCACTCTGTGCACACACACACACACACACACTTTAAAAGATCACATCTGCACACTGAGCTAAGAGCCTGTAATGTGTATAGTTTGTGTCTGGGAACTGGTGCGGATAATTTGAGTGATGACAAATTATCTAACAGCCTCGTCTGAAGCGAGATACTTGAACTCAAACTCTCTCATGATTTAGGGAGTGCATTTGTGTCTTTCATCTACAGAAAGACATAGTGGTGCAGAAAATGTGTGCTCTTAAAGAATACGGCTGGTTATGTTTTGATTTTTCTATTGCTGGCAAAACCCATGAAAACGACAAGCCAACAATGCCTTAAAGGACCATACCAGTGATACTGCATGTCATTGTCTGTTGTCAACATCAGCCACATCAGTTATAAACCTCACTCTTTTTTCCCAAAATATCTTTATCAGAGATGTCGAGTTTGTTTGCTAGGGTCCGACCGATATATTGGTTTGCCGATATTATCGGCAGATATCGGCCTTTCGCCGGTATATCAGTATCGGAGTATAAGTTCTCTGATAAGTGCCGATATTAAAACTGTTATTTAAGGCCGGAAAAAAAGTTTGGACTAGTGATCTAAAATGGTGTAATCACGTAGTTTCTCCAGCAGAGGACGCTCTATTATTTAATTGGTAATAAGTTAAGTGTTTACTGGTAAGTACATTGATGTTTAAAATAAAGTTTGTTGGATTTCCTGCCTCCGTAACGTATCCTTATTACATGTATTTGAAACCACATTCGAAATATTAATTATAAAATATTGGCCGATATATCACATTGGAATTTTCTTATTCCCTAATAGTAATATCGGCATCGGTCCCAAAAATCCCATATCGGTCAAGCCCTATTGTTTCCATTTTGTCCACATTCAATAAATGTTACAGAAAGAACCTGAAAATGTGTGACAATGTTAGTTAAAAAGAACATTTATGTCAAAATCCTTCTTCATGCTAATATTTGAGCTAAGAAGGCAGCACCTGTAAGGAACTATTTTTCCAGGTGTAATAACTTTCATTTCAACAGCTCCCAGCTCTTCTCTCTCTTCCTCTCTTCGTGATTTTTGACCAAATAAATGCAGACGTTTTCTCTGAAAGGGTGAATGGGTGAGTGTTTCTATACCCTGTTTCAACATAAATGGCAGAGAATGGAGTTTAAAATTGATATCTGAGATCTACTAAAGTAAACACATGGTTGAATTTTAATAACACTTGTAGAAGATAGGGTCAATCTCTGCTAATGGTGAGAAGTAAAAAAAAAAAAAGACATGTATGGTCCTGTAACAGTCCCTCAGCCTCACATAAACCATTCATAGTAGGCTATTGTTTTTTTAAGCTATAAAAAAAAAGGAAAGAAAGAAAAAAAACCTTTCAGCTGAGCAGTCTTATTTTCTGCATTTTACTCAAACAGGAGGATTAATCACATGTTGAGGTCTAGTGAATATTTACTAGCGCACAGTGTATATTGAATTATTTAAAAGTAAATTATAGTGATCGTGTATAGGAGCAAGTTTAGTGTGGCCTATGTATGTATTTTGAAAGTACATGTATATGGACACCGACGTCGGAATTAGACATGTTGGATATACACAAACAAAGCTTGTTAGTCTGGTCAGTTATTGTTGGTTTTGTTGTTTTTTCATGGGATAAGTTGACAATAAGAAAACCACAGAACATCACCACACCTGTCCTTTAAGACTTCTGCCTGTTCTGTATATTTGATGTCATGATGGTTTGCTAACGATGCTGAAGCTGTTTGAACTGAGACCGAGCGGGTTGTCAACCTTTTTTCACAGACGACAGTAGGAGAAGCACAAGTGTAAATAATGAAAGTAATGACTGATCCGATAAGCTGCTTCAGTTCAAGGGTTCCGGTGTTTTTCATGGTGACTCGCTGTCACACTGTAAAGACTCTATGTGACACTTGAATGGAACTGAGCCATTGTTAATATTTTAGCAACACCTGTGCTTTCTGACTGTGAAATTCAAAATGGCTACTGTGAAAAATGCCTGTTTACCATACTCCATTTTTTCTTTTGTAAATAAATCAAAAAATTTTACGCAGTATGAAAGGACAAACAGGTGTATTTATCTTAACAAGAGGTTGTACAATATTAGGAAATATGGTAACAAAAAAAATAAAAAAATTAAATGCTAAATCAAGGATCATTTGCCAGCTTTTTTCCTCGGCTTTTAACCACCTCTCATTTGTTTATCAGCTGATGTGTTTTGCTCATTTGAATATTAATAATAATAGCTTTATAGCATATTGTTAAAATGCATACGGCTGCAGAAAATGAGAGAAAAAAAATCGACTTCATTTCTGTTTCTTTCCTAAACTACATAGTGTGTATAAACTGTATATATTTGATGTGGTATTTTTGTGGTTTGATGGTTTACCAGATAAATGTGGTTTGCTTCAGTTGTTCGGTTGGTGCTCTTTTACTTGCTGGAAGCCGATCTTCCTCTACAGAGCACAACTCGCTTTATCTACAGTCATCCAGAGCCATTTTGGGATCCCAAATCTGCATGCATCTGTTGTCTCACTGCCACAAATGTGTTTTCTCTCACAGAGGAAGGCGCAGAGGTCATTTTGTGTCGCAGAAAAACGGACACGGGCCATTTTGTGTCAAAACGAATCAGTGGAAAGATGAGCCACTGAGCTCAGAGGGCGGTCATGAGATGCCAAGAGTCCGACTGATGCTCATTTGTGCACAACCATGACGAAGATGATAATGATCAAAATGGTGATATGACTCTTCCTCTGAGTCAAATGCTCAGTTGCATAATTTCTCCCCAACTTCATGGAAGCATGTGAAGTCAAAGAGACAAGGCAGATGGAAATATTACAGTTTACTGATCCGTGCTGTCCTTAACTAATTTAATCATGTCAGTGGTTTTATTCATATATTGCACACTGACTTTATCCTCTGTGTGTTCTGCTTGTGTGCATATTTGTGCGTGTGTGCCATGGTCAGACCCAGGCGGAGGCCCACTACAAAGGTCACAAACATGCTCGCAAGCTAAAGGCCTTGGAGACTCAGAGAAACCGGCAGAAGAACGGACACAGCCTATCCGCTGCAGGAAAGGACAGAGACCGAGAGAGGACGGTGATTGGAGGAGGTGCTGGGCCCACGGACTCACATTTAAAAGACATACCAGGTATAAATCTTTCTCTTTAAATCCTCTGAGTAATTAGTGTTAATTAAAGAGACGTCAGCACTAAGGCTTGGTAGCTGCCACTCAGGCAGGCTAATTACCAGCTATTACCTGTCCTGCTATCATTGGCCCTGTAGACAGGTAATTACTCCCATCAAGAGACGACATTCTGCATGATGAGAAGCCTTAAAGCTTTTAAAGAAGAGATGCTATCTGAAAAAGGGATGTAGTGGTGGTACTTTCTTTCATTTTGACTTTGCTTGTAAATCTGCAGTGGATCAACAAAACTCGTCTTCTCTTGTTTTCATTCCGACGTGATAAAATGTGTCAATATATTTCAAAGTGGTGAAGTTAAGGCATAGAGGATGAGCCCATGGTGTTGTGCACAGTCACAGATGAGGTCTACACCTATAGTCAACAGCACTGGCTAATGCTAACAGCAATGATTAGCATAGAAGACGCACAGCAATGAAAGCAAGTATTTTCTTCACTGGAAAAAATGTTTTTAGAGATTTACATCAATGTTGGAATTTAGATGTTGGTAGTAAGTGATTAACTTCAATGAGAGGAGCAGTATCATTACTTGTCTGTCATGTAAATCTAAACAATCTTAATAAATCATTTAGTTTATGAATATGAAGATAAAGTGAAAGATTATCATTGCAGAGTTGAAGGTCCTGGGGGATGTCTTCAAAGTGACTTCTTGGATTTGAACGACAGCCCAAAACTATTTAATTCCAGATGTTATTTAACAGAAAAGAATAAGCAAAAAAAATACTTTTTTTTCTACATTTAACCACCCAAAATTATTACATTATCAGAAAAAAGTCTTTTCTCTAATTATTGAACTGTTTCAGCTCTACAGATAAGTGAAATTTGATTTGGCACTTTTGTGTTCAATGCTGCAGCTCTGCTTATTTTCATATTCTTAATTTTAAAGCTGTTGGTTCTTCTGCAACGTTGCCAACAAGAAAGCCGCCGTAAGAGAACCAACTTTGCAATTTTGCAGTCATTTGTCACTCAGCCTCTTATTCTGCTCGACTAAAAAAATTTCACCATCTTCTTTTCTATACTCTGTCTAGATTTTCTTTTCATTATTGATCTTTTCCCTCTCATTTTCTTCCAGCGCCTATCATTTTCCCTCAACCACACAATGATAAGCTTGTTACATTCAGCCGTTACCATGGTTGTTGATTGATGGTGACAGAGGGAGAGAACAAATGACACAGAGAGAGGGACAGAGGAAGAGTGACTGTAATGGCACCAATAGGAGGGAGAAGATATGAAGTAGATGAGGGCAGGACAAGGTTAAATAACAAGGTTATATAAAAGAAATGGAACAAAGACTGATCACATTATTCAGGAAAATAGGTTCTTCTGATTGTGCAGAATTCATGTATTGTTTTGGTTTAAAACCTCCATGAGGGAAAGTGTGCTCAGTGTCAATCACATTCTTTGTATTTATAGTTTTTATGTTCTCTTACTTTACATTCTGTCAACTTTCTGATTAATCCCATTTACTTCAAGATATTGTCATAAACCTGAAATGTTTTCTTATCAGTAGATCACAGCATATTCTGAAAATACAGCTTTTGTCTGACCTCCCATGCCGCCTAAAATTTAAGTAGCTGTAATAAATACTTCTAAAATAACAGCAGCAGTAATATGGGTCCTTGTACTTTATATAAAGGTTGTGGCTAATAGTGACAAACCTACAGAGAATTATTACCCGCCACTTCAGTGACCTGCAGCTTTTTGGAGCTTTTCAGCTTCTTTTAGCTCAATGTTTTATTTTTACGGCCCACGGCATCACTGTTTTGGTTTTGATAACAAGTCTGAAAAGTTTTGCTAAACCAACTTAGAAAACCTGAGCAGCACCAAACAACATACAAAGTAAGCAGCTAGCTGATGAACGTTGTGGGAAATTTTGCAGCTAAAGGCCAAATATTCTTCTCAGGGAGTTAGTGGAGGGCAGAGACATATTAAGAAAGATTAAATTACATTCATCAGGTGTCCACAAATATGACACCGAATGAATACTGATGTTGCTCAGTGAATGCTGGATGTGTTCAATAAAAACTTTGAGCTGGGTTAGACAACGTCTGGAAATCAAGCTAGCTGTAGCATTAGACTTGTAAGGAAGCAACTCCGCTGAACCCTCCCCTCCTCATTTTGCTTCGGCTCGTGTTTCATTTCGTTTTCTGTCGCTCTCTCTTTAAAGGCCAGTTTAAACCAAAGATTCAGAACGAGACAAAACAGTTGCAGGAAAAGTTGCAGTGAAGTAAACTGGTCAGTCTCAGCTCGACTCGAGCCGGCGGACAGTGTCACCTGCAACTCAACTCAGAAGCCAGTTTTAGAAAGTAAGGCACATCATTTGTTTCAGCAGCCAATCAGGTCACAGTGACATCACCCGTCGCACAGTGTAGAGCAGCGCTCAAAAGTGCGGACAATGTCTTTATTTTCTAAAGCCTGTATTCAGAGCCAAAGAGAGACGCAGAGGTGTAGTGTTCTTTCAGACCTCCTGAATTGCAAAATGTTATGTATATATTATGGAATTTTTGCCCGATGACACCAAAAGTAAACTGCCTACCCCAGCTTTAATGATATAACCCTAAAAGGTAACAATAATGCAGTTTTGTGTTTACAGCCTTTTTTCGACCTAAGTGGCCAGAGAATCTGGATTGAAACAGAAATAAAGGCCAGCACTCACTGTGTCCTTCAGGGTTTTTAGTGAGTCAACAAAGTACAACGAACGCGTTTCGACGTGACAACGCTGAGGAAGGAAACGCGTTCGTTGTACTCTGTTGACTCATTAACAACCCTGAAGGACACAGTGAGTGCTGGCCTTTATTTTTGTTTCATTTCAGTGGTTTTGGTCGTGCACTGGAGATAGTTATTTTTGTGGGGAGTGCTCCTTTTATTCTGACAGAGAATCTGGATTCACATTAAATGTCAGTTTGGTCAGGATATTAACGTGGTTGTAAGTTTTTTCTCTGCCAAAGACTTTTGAGAGCACCTTAAAATGATGTAACACTAGACTTTTAATTCACAGCATTTATCCAGATAATACACAGATAAATGTAATATTGTAATACCAAGTGTAAAATGTCTTTTTTGGTGTAACTACTATGTCTGTTCATCTGTTTACAGGCCCAAATACTTCTTCTCAACCTGCACAGCAGCAGCCAGAAAACAGCCCGGGGAGTTCACTGGCTCCCACTCCTTCCTCGCAGCCTCCATCCACAGACTCCTCCTCGCTCCGCTCTCCTCAGCTGACGCCACAAACTTCCCCTGGTCCTCAGCTTTCTGATCTACCTTCAGACAATCCACACGTTGAGGAGGGCAGCCTGACCACCAGTTCAACCCCTCACTCTGACCTCCCAGGAAGCTCCAAAGGAGGTGAGGAGGAGGTGATAAAGGTGGAGGAGGCAAAGGAGGCAAAGAGCAACAAAAAACAGCATCTCCACTGTCCCACATGCAAAGTGACGGTCAATTCCAGCTCCCAGTTGGAGGCTCACTGTAGCGGTGTGTACTACAATACCACTGATATCACTTAAGCGAACGTTTGTGAGACACTTGCCGTTTTATCCTGTTGGGTCAATCCCGTGAAAATGATTCAGCTGTTTTGATTTGTAATAGATTACATTTCCTCCCCTCTGTTGAATCAGGCTCTAAGCACAAACAGATGCTTGATGGTCAGAACAGCAGCCAGTCACAGCGCAGGGTCAAGGTGACGTCAACGCCAAGACCCACCTGCCGAATTAAGCAGCGGTTGGGCAGCAAGACCCGAGCGGTTGTGGGCGTGTCCAGCCAGCCTTTTCACTGTGAAATGTGCCAGGTGTCTGTCAACTCAGAGACACAGCTGAAGCAGGTGAGAGGCTTTATCCAAATACAATGAATGTGACTAATTTTGCCATTGACCTCTGTATTGAAAACAAAAAAAGTACAATGCCTAACCTTTGTATTCCAATCTTCGGCATGTTAGCGGCAGCTGTCAGACTGAATGTTTCGTATGTCTCTGCCCACTTTTAGCACATGAACAGCAGGAGACACAAAGAGCGTTTGGCTGGGAAGCCTGTTAAACTGAAGTTCACACCCTATAATAAACTACAGCCTGGTGCTGTCTTAGCGGTAAGACACACATTTCTCGACTTGTATCTTTTTTGCATTGTTATTATGTCAAACAACAGTAATTAATATACACAATACAAAAGCATTCTCACTAGATGCAAATGGTAAGCTCTGCCTGGCACCTATCAGCACATCTGCAAGTTCCATGGCTCCCATGTGGTTGATACAAATTAAAAATAAGTGCCTTTATTTGTCATGTGAAAACTCTTGTTTTAACTTTAAATTTAGAGGTTTCAGAATAAAGGCTAATAGAGTTAACCAAGGCTAACAATATAAATAAGGAATGAACAGTTGGTGTACATAGTGTATGAGCAATTGGGGATGAAAAACGATGTTGTCGATTTATAAATTTTACTTATTAGAGTTCTTAGATGCATTTATTTAGCCATACTAAGAGCACAGCTCAAGAGATGGCAGTTTTCAGTTGGTCGGTCCAGAGCTGAAATACCTCAACGCTTATCTGATGGATTAGCAAAAATTGCCTGAAAGACATTTAAGATGTCCAGAGAATGAACCTTCAGGTCACTGATGGCCCTCTGACTTTTTATCCAGTGCCATCATGTTGTCAAATTTTAAATTTGGGTCATGATCAAACACCAGCAGAACTAATGATGTTCACATTTACCTTAGCTGTGCTAACATGTAAATATGCTCATGTTAAATGTGGTAAAAATAAGCCTGCTAAGAATCAGACTGTTGGCATGTTAATGTGCTCATTTTACCATTTAGCTCTAAACACCACTATGTCACAGCCCAGCTGCACAGAGCTGGCATGGCTTTAGATGCTTCGTCTTGTTTCAGCTGAATGTAGTAACTCTCTTGTCTTTGGTTTTAGACTAAACTGACCCTGCAGAAGCAGCTTTCCAAAGCCCTGCCGGCAGGGTTCCTGACCAGCCCCCTCAATCCAGCTGCCTTGTGCACCATGGCATCTGGACCCTTGGCTCTTCGGTTGCCGCCTGGTCCGACAACCTTCATCCAGGGTCCCCTGATCAGCCCCACGCTCTTCAGGCCCGCTCCAGGACCTCTGAGGGCCACACACACACCCATTATCTTCTCTCCTTACTAGCAGTGAACCAAGCTAGGCTGGTGGACCTAACCCAGCCAAAGCTGGACTAGCAAAAGCTAATCTTGACCCTGTGAGGACAAAGCAGCGGAGCCCCTGAGGGACATTAGGAGACTATGCAGCGACCGTAAGGGCAGCATATCGGCACGTTGAGTTTGGCAGGTTCAAGTCATCAGAACAGAATGCACAATCCCCTGGTGTGGATTGCGATTTTAGCCCCCCACCCCACCCCACCCCACTCCTCACCCTTTAAAAATGAAAGGACCATCGCTCAGCTGTTTCCCCTCAACAAACTGTTGAGTGCATGTTCCCTGGGGTCTGGACCCCTCTGGAAGCCATAATGACAAGCATCTCTTAGTTTTAATTATAAGACAATGATAGACTAATAAACTAGGGTGTGTAAATGTTGCTAAGTGTTTGTTGCAAAAGTTCTTTCAATTTGAGAGCTCATAGTTGTACACTGGGAACAGCACAAGTACAATACTTCATTGCATTTTAGTTTTTGGAACCAAATCTACATCATGATAATCCAGATTGTGTTATCTTCAGTAAAACTGGCTACTTCCATACAACCAACTCCACATAAGAAAACACAAAGGAGATCCATAACTCTGGATTGTTGAGATCCTGCATCTCAACAGTGCATGTCTTTACAGCCATTATCTGACACCGATGCCTTTTATTTATTATTTAGATAAATATATAGATTCTAATTATTTTTCTTTGTCTATGTCATGAGGTGACAATCAACCACCACCCTGTTATGATGCCAAGAATAATCACTGTATGGAGACAGACTGCATCTAATGTACAGAAAAAGATTGTTTAAATTAAAGTCTTTGAAATTTTTATTTCCGCAAGACGAGCCATTATAACAAGCTTTTCAGGTAATGGTTAGACAAATAAGTTTAAGATTTTCTAACAGCTCGGTGCTGTTTGTGCAATATGAAGAGACAGACTAAAATGTGCCATTCCCCAAACGTTTAAATGACTTATCCACAAGTTTTAAATGTATCTTTGATGTCTTTATGAAACCCGTTTTAAAGAATTGTATTAGAAACAGTCGTTCACTTAAAGAAAACCCCATCCACCTGATTGTGCTGAATCATCCTGAGCAATATGTATTTTTGAAGTGTCTCCTTGTGAAATTAATGACTATTGTAACTGTGCATCAATTGCAATAATGTAAATTATTATGTGCTAAAATTGTCAATACTGTATTCTAAATGAACTTATAAAAAAGTAGTGGTTTTTACACAGTTGTGGTAGTTTCTTTCTTCATATGGATATTATGAATCACATTTAATATTTGTCACATTTATATAAAGGGGTATTTCAAGTATAACTATAATTGTTTATAACCAATATTGACAGATATTTTTGCCACCATAACACAGAGCACACTCTGTAGCTAATGATACTCTACTGCCCTCTAGTGGTATTTTTCTACAGAGCAATAGTAAGTGCGGAAGGGGTGGAGTATATCAGTGGTATTTTCTGCACTTATTTAAATTTCTATCAATATATTTAAAGACAAATTGTGAATAAGATTAGTAATCATGCTTTTCAAAGCAACTAGAAAGAAACGGCATGTAAATCTTAGTGTTGCCTTCACCCTTTATTTTGAAAAGCTAATATACGTAGCATAAAGTTACATTTATAAAATAA
>JAQFJB010000014.1:9925619-9937612 GCA_029874875.1 Naso minor
CTTTTTAAAGTGTCTTGCAGGCAGCAGAGGTCGTCCTAAATTGGACTTTTTTTTTTTCTTTTAAATTCCAATGTTGAACAAGATTAATTTTGCCATTAGAATGAAATATACGTAACACTTCAGAATTTTGCTTTGTCACGTTCATTCACCACTTAACTTTAAAAAAAAAAGTTTTTGAAAAGTTTAATGCTGCATTTTCCCCAGACATAGGGTACCGGTTTTACAATTGATGGTGCTTTTTAAAATTTATTTATTTTACTTTTTTAAAAAAACACCCCCCCACCCTCCAAAAAGTTTTTAGGATACAAAAAGAGAGAGAGAGAGGATTGATGCAAGGATTTAAGTGGAAAAGTTAAGAAAAAAAAAAGAAAAAGTAAATGGAAATGGTCTAAACCAACAGGCAACAGGGGAGGCTACAATAAATGAATGTTTAAATTTAGTTACAGTTGGTTTTCTCAACAAACCTTACAGGATGATATTATAAGAACGCTATAAACCTGCGCTGCCTATATGTTACCTGTCAAACTTTGTCACTGCAACTGTTACTTTTTGAAGCTCTCGTCATTTTACAGCAGTACACTGTACTTTCTCTTTGTGTCTTTGGGACATTTACCTGTTCGTGTAAACTATTAGGCTACTTTATGTTACTTGCAGGCTAGTTTAATTCAGTTTTTCTTCTTTGGTGAGCAGATTAATGTAAACCAACAGAATAGGAAAGGTCTACCCACATGTGCCCCAAGTGCTAATACTACTGAAACAACAGCCTCTTTTGTCTGTGCTGGAGGAAACTGTGAGACAGTTGCTTCAACTTCAGAATCTACATTCTGATTTTTTTATTATTATTTTTACAAAATGTTTGCTGTAACGTGGTCACTGGTGTTTTTCTAGGTTATGTGGCACAATCTACAAAAAAAAAAAAATAAACCCCTCTTGAAATGTAGTTTGTCATTCTTGTGTGAATTTCACTTTGTTGATCTTATTGTGTGTGAGTGGTCACGTTTGCATGAATGCATGTTCCCTGCGAGCCATACAAGTAGAAAAGATGTTTGAATTAATATTGCATTTACACTCTTATTTGCAGATCAAGGCAAAAAACTATGACAAAGTAGAAAAGGTAAGTGTCCATCACACTCCTGAGAGCTGACTAATGTGCCATTTTGATAAGCGGGGAGGGTCGTCCAGCTGTTTGATACTTTTTTTCTTTTTTAAAAATTTATTTATTTATTTCGGGCATGTTCATATAATCAGAGTTCATCACACTAATGTGGTAGAGACTACATGAACGCCAGGAGAGTGGCAAAGGTGAGGAAAGTGTCATAGATATGACCAGGACCTTTTTTTTTTCTTATGCTATTGAAAAATCACTCTGTCTTTGTAAACTAATCAAGATTGTTGTATGGTTTATGGTGTTCAGGAATATGAGACTGTGATGAAGGGGTTGGACAGGAATGCGCCTTCGGTTCCCCCTCAGAACTCCCCTCAGGAAGCCCAGCAAGTGGAAATGTGGAAGAAGTACATCCAGTGGGAAAAAAGCAACCCACTGCGCACAGAAGACCAGACACTCATCACAAAGAGAGGTGACTTGGAGATCTTTGCTACATAAGCCTCAGATGGGCTGTGATTCCAGTAATCATACATCATGATTTTTTCTTCAGAAGATTTTGCTTCTGTAGTATGGTTACCACTAGAGGGCGCAGGCTGATGCTTTTCTCCTCACTGATGGATTCAGTGCATTGATTGTGCATTGAACGAATTGTGGTCAGTTGCTCATTGTGTTCTGTGTTGCAGTGATGTTTGCCTATGAGCAGTGCCTGCTGGTGCTGGGCCACCATCCTGACATATGGTATGAGGCAGCACAGTACCTGGAGCAGTCCAGCAAACTGCTGGCAGAGAAAGGGGTAAGAGATGAAACCTTTCAGTCTCTGAATTTGATGTGAAGCAGGCAAAAACCTGTTGGGTATTTTTCAGCTTCAGCACAAAAATGTGCAACAATTTTCAAAAAACGTTTGTTCTTCTCTAAGGATATGAATAACTCCAAGCTGTTCAGTGATGAGGCAGCTAACATCTACGAACGTGCCATTGGGACTCTTCTGAAGAAGAACATGCTACTGTACTTTTCATTTGCTGATTATGAAGAAGTGAGTGTCCATTTGGTTTTATCCACACAAAATCAAATGAGGATGACTAAAACACACAGACTCATCAGCGTACATCTTTCGCTTCCTCATAGAGTCGCATGAAGTACGAGAAGGTCCACAGCATCTATAATAAACTTCTTGCCATCGAGGACATTGACCCCACGCTGGTCTACATTCAGTACATGAAGTTTGCCAGGAGAGCAGAGGGGATCAAATCAGGTCGCACCATCTTCAAAAAGGCCAGAGAGGATCCACGCACGCGCCACCATGTGTATGTGACGGCAGCACTGATGGAGTACTATTGCAGCAAGGTGAGTACGACTCCTGTGTCGTGTACTTCTCACAGATAGGACCAGGTCATTGGTTTGCAACATTGTCTTCATCTTCGTGTTTTGTCGTTTAAACAACAGAGCCTCGACCTACCATTGTTGGCACTGATTCAGGAAATGAAGATAAATTAATCAGTTCCTTGTGATCCTTTTTTAATAACTTTCTATTCTTTGTGCCTGGGGAAAATTATCACGTATTTTCAAGTCAAAAGGTTCAAATCTCAGTTAGGTCAGGAGTCATCGGTATTAAAATCCGTGTCGGGTTTTAAGTCTTTTTAAATTTTGTCTAGACAAGTCTAGTGTCAACTGTCTGACTCAAATCCAAGTCATGTGATTTGAGTCCACTCCTCTGATATTTATGGTGTGACTAAAAAATACCCCTTTTTTTTCTAACTCTTTCATCTTTCCACACAGGATAAATCAGTGGCCTTCAAGATTTTTGAGCTTGGTTTGAAGAAATATGGCGACATTCCCGAGTACATTCTGGCATACATTGATTACCTCTCACACCTTAATGGTAAGTAACACATGCAAATATACAGGAAATATGTTCTTTCCTTTTCCATTACTCTAAGCCGTCGTGTCCTGGTATCAGTTGGTCAAAAATGAAATATTTCTCTTCCATTATTGTCATAGGACTAGCAGGTAAACATGTAACTCTGCTTTTTCTTCTTTTTATTTTCGCTGTGTGTCTCTTCAGAGGATAACAACACTAGAGTTCTGTTTGAACGTGTCCTCACTTCAGGAAGCTTGTCACCAGAAAAGTCAGGGTAATGTCAAGTAATGATTGAAGTTGTGTATTTGTATGTAAGTGAAATAATTATCGATATCTCTGAAGATGTTTTGTTGACTTTTGTTCCTTTAATTCTTCAGCGAGATCTGGGCTCGGTTCCTGGCTTTTGAGAGCAACATAGGAGACCTGGCCAGTATCCTGAAGGTGGAGCGCAGGCGATTCACTGCCTTCAAGGACGAGTATGAGGGCAAAGAAACAGCCTTGCTTGTCGATAGATACAAGTTCATGGACCTGTATCCCTGCTCAGCCAGTGAATTAAAGGCTCTTGGATACAAGGTGTGTATTTCCCCTTAGAGATCTCTTTCTGCCAAAGCAGTTATGCATATAAGACTTTTCTCTCAATGTATATGTAAACTGTATCTACTGTGTGTTTGTAGGATGTGTCTCGTGCTAAACTGGCAGCACTGCTCCCAGAGACGGTGGTTGCGCCCTCTGTGCCTACACTGAAGGATGAAGCAGACCGTAAACCTGAGTACCCCAAACCTGACACCAATCAGATGATCCCCTTCCAACCGCGTCACCTCGCCCGTACGTTGTCCATAGCCGCCAGAGGTCTTGAAACTCTGGGACGAATTCACAAAGAATGGATTGCACCTGCTAATAGCGCCATGATTTGCGGAGATTTAGCAAAGTGCCCCGTTTTAGCACCCTGTCCACAAAAGTAGTTGCACTAGTCATATGCCGGCACTAACACACCCACAAAGTTTGACAGCTGAGTGCAATTCTCCCTCCTTTTGCATTAAATTGAGCAAGCACATCTTTTCCCAGTGTTTCAGACTTTCCACATATTTCCGAACACAGATTAGTTCATAATGAAAACTGCAGAGGGCACAAAATGTTGCAGAAAGCGTCCGTTTTGTTTGTTGCTCAGAGTTGGCTGTGTGTCGCAGCTCGCTGCAGCAATTCACAGCCGCCGACATGATACATCTGTCTCCAAAATTAGAGAAGGCCATGTGCGTTTACGCACGGTGCCGTCGTTGCTTCATTAAGAGGATTGGCCAGGATTTGATGGTAATTAATGTTCTGTATTCTGCTTCACATCCACACAGGTCAGCTGTTACAGACACATCCCAGGTTTCTATGGTGAAATTGTTTGTAATAAGGCAGCCTATATGTTTGAAACCTGAGTTCCAGCAGAACCGTTTCATTTCAAAATCCGATATTAGCTCACCACCCACTTGATTGCCCCCTCTGACTCAACCATAATTTCTCTCAATATTAATTCAGTATCATTCAGAATTCATTAGCTTTGAAGAGAGAGAGAAATTGTGCCTTTTTAATACAGGGGTCTCAATGTAACTGCCTGTGGCAATTAGCCCTGGTCTTTGTGAATTAGATGGTATTTGCAGCGAGGCTTATTTGCATGGGAAGGGGGCAATTTTAATGTTCCCTTATTCACATACATGCAAATGGGACCGGCGCAGCTAGGAGTTGCAGTGGAGTTTGTGTGCAATTCGCATGTATTTCACCCTTTGCACATGCTTTATGGATTGCGCATTATTTTTTTCTCTCATTTGCACAGGTTAGTCACAAAAGCAGAGCAATCCTTTCGTGGATCTTGCCTGTTAGTTGTGCATGTTTTCCCCAACAGGGTTGAACAGGGAAGCCAAAGTTGGAGGAAGTTAACAGACAGGCTTTAGCATGAAAGTCACTGAAGGATCATTCTTCTGCAGTGAGACCTGTTTGCTCTCCTTCAGTGTGTCGCCTGGCTTCTGTTCACTGTGTCTGCTGCCAGCAATAGCATTCGTGGCTGTCACTAAACTATGTTACAGAGGTGTCAAATTTCAGTCCTGAAAATGTTCCTGACATATCACCTCCTCCTCTCTCTTCAGGGAAAGTGCTGATTATTGGAGGAAGTATTGCCAACTTCACTAATGTAGCAGCCACATTCAAGGTGAAACACACGAATGTATTTATTTGAAACGCTGTGAAAAGTAAACTGTGTCCACTCCAGACATTGTCCCCAAGAGAAAATCTACTTCCAACAGAATATTTAGTTTTTTCTAAGACAAAAGCTAGTCTCTGTGTTAGTTCAGGCAGGTCTGTTTTGTTATAACAGAGCTTCTGTAGCTCAAGTTCTTGTTGAGACAGTGTGAAAGTTCACATTAAATTCCTGTTATTACCGCACAGTTCATGTCTGTACAGATTGTATATTGTTGCACAGTTAGCTTTTTTAGATGATGTTAATTGTAATACTTCTGATATCAGAGTCTAGTTTGGGAGGACACTAGGCTCCCCACTGTAGCCATATTTACACCTTAAAAAGCACATTATCACTAATACACTTTGCATGAACACACAGAGCTTAAAAAAACTGTCACATTGAAACATGAAAGTGAGATTTTACCTCTGCTTTTCTCAAAGGGACATATTAATTATGTTGATTTAAAAAAAAAAAAAAAAACACTGCACATTCCTTTTGTCTCTGAGCAGCTTTTCTTGACAGACTCACCTGCCCAGATATTTTAATAGAGTCCAAAGTCTGTTACCTCATAGCTCACCTGCCTGACTCACTCCTCAGGGCATTGTCAGAGCGATCAAAGACTACCAAAGTCCTCTGAAGGAGCACGAGGTCACCATCTTTGTGCGACGTGGTGGGCCAAACTACCAGGAGGGGCTGAGGGTCATGGGGGAAGTAGGTAAGTGAGATGAAGCAAATGGTTCTAAATCGGTCATTTCATTATGACTGCAAAATGTTGTTCTGTTATTATAAAAGTACTCGGTTTTAAGCACTATTTATAAAAACTGCAAGGGGGACAAGGTGTTTGAATGCGTGTACAGGTGATATGATAGCGTGAATGTATTAAAAAAAAAAAAAAAGTATATAAATTGAGTTCCCTTTCTCTGTTGTTCGTCGTGTAGGAAAGACGACAGGTATTCCAATCCACGTGTTTGGTACGGAGACCCACATGACAGCGATTGTTGGAATGGCTTTGGGCCATCGACCAATCCCCAACCAGCCCCCAATGGATGCACATACTGCCAACTTCCTCCTCAATGCCAGCAACAGTGCAATGGTATCTTCATTCATCACACAGTGGGGGAAAATTAGGGTGATCTGCAGGTCGTCTGCCTTTCTTTTAAACACATTAAGACCCAATTAATGTGTTTTTTTGGGGAGCCAATACCAATATTAGGGAGCAAGAAAATGTGTTTGTTTACATTTTGTCCATATTGAAATACAGAACATTACGGGAAGTACCTGAGATGTGAGACATTGGTTAAAAAGAGTGTTTGTATCAAAATCCTTCTTCATGCTAATATTCAAGCAAGGGAGGCAGCACTTGAAACCATTTTTCCAGCCACAATAACCTTCATCTCAACTGCTCACGGCTCCCCTCTCTCTCTCTCAATTGTGGATTTTCTATATTGTGTTGTAAATGGTTTATTTTGTGAACAAACTTCTGTACATTACAATTTACATAATTTCCAGTGCGTACCTGTCAATAGTATATTGACTGTTAACAAGTTCAAACATGGCATGCGTTTTTCTAAAAATTGAAGCTAAGCTTTAAATCACATAAGTGTTTGTTTCTCTCTGTTCTCTGTATCAGACTCCAGCAACAACAAGGACTGCTTCATTCTCTGAGCCCAGGACATCTAATGATGTCACCCCGGCCAAAAAGTCTAAAGCTGGTCTTCCGGCAGGTAACTAGCGCAGCAGCAGTCCTCTCTCCACAGCATCTTATCAGCAAGACTCCATATGTGCTCACAAACCTCTGCTTTTTCATTTCTCTTAATCTTACATCCCGTGTCTCTCCCCTTCCTCCCTGTAAATTCCTTCACTGCCAAATCTGCAAATTTAATTTTCTTTCTATTTCTCCTTCCTCCTTTACTTATTTTGCTACACAAAACTGTCCACTCACCTTCATTTTTTCATGCTTGTTTCTCTAAGACTGTCTTCATTCTATTCTGTGGCCTCTGAAGAATCAGGTCACAGGCGATTGGAAAGGTAAGTGATGGGTGTGCCATGCCCACATTGTGCTTGGCTGCTCACGCACTCGACACTGATGTGCCCCGTTCCTTCCTACCTCTCAGACTCCTTGTCTCTGTAGAGAGGAGTGTGTCTGTGTGTGACATCTCCATGTTTGCATCGCCCCAGTGCCTCTGTAGTCCACTGGATATATTTTATTCTCCAGCAATGAGATTTTTGCCTGTTTTTTAGAAAGTCATCATGTGAGTGATTGAGAACTATTACCATTTGTGATATTTCACAACTGAAGAGTATTAAAAGTTTCCCGATGCTAAGACTCATAAATACAAAAATCTTTTGAGAAAACTTGTTTTCCTTTTACTGAGTTGTGTGTTTTTGTGTAGAGTAGTTTGATTTGGAATGTTAGCGGTCAAATGTTCAGCACATGTTGAAATGAGGTTACTATTTTGGCTGCACTATGCTTTTTAGATAGCTTTTTACAGCAGCATATTGAAGGCATGTTCTGTAGCAGCTGAGCTTTGCATGGTTTTTACTCTGGTGTGCTATTTATGGAGTACAATGCACGGAAACCTTTCTCAATGAATACGATAAAAACACACTCATTCTTTCTCCTTTTTGTGCTCATTTTGTCGTATTTTGTGTTCCCGTCCTGTGGGGTCACAGAAGCACAAGCCTCTTCAGGCTGCAGCGGAGGTATGGAAGGGTGTGAAAAAAAAAACCAAAACCTGTCTTCTTGCCCTCTCCGCCCTCTGTCCACTTCCTCCCGCATTCCCATCTTGCCTTCCCAGTCTGTCATTTGCATTCTTACGGTGGCTAACTCACCTAAACGGTTGCTGTTTTATGTTTCCATCCAAACTGACATTGGTGAATCATCTGGAATTTGAATTGCATGACACATCAGAGTTTTTAAAATAAACAATAGCAGACAGTTTTTTAATATTATTTCTAGAATTTTACATGTAGGAGTACAACAACACCATGACCCACCACAGCCGAAAGAAATCGCTCATTTATACATTTGTTTCCTTCCAAAACTTGCCTCAGGGTATCTTCATGCCACAGAAAGTTTTAGGAGGCCTTCAGTTACCTCAAAAAGTTAGAACTTTAATTTACTGAAGTTGTAAATATTCTCTTTTACCTGGTCTGGAAAGTAATGTCAAGTTTTTGTATTTGAGAGATGTTATTCTCTACATTTGACCACAATGAGACGCTGTGATGGTGGATTGAACACAAAAGGCTACTTGGTCCTTTTACAGTCAGCATCATCAGACCAGAGTAAACCCTGTCACCACTTTGAGCTTCAATAGCTAGGTAGCTTTTCAGCTCATAATGGGCAATTATCAACTTTAGCAAAAACTTAAATGTATTAAAGCTGGGGTAGGCAGGTTATTTTTGGTGTCATTACGCAAAAAATCCTTAATAACCTCTCAGCATATTGTGGTTCAGGTGATCTGAAAGAACGCCAGACTTCTGCACCTCTCCTTGGCTCTGTAGTCAGACTTTAGAAAATGAAGACCGTGACAGACCAGTCAATCAGCTACACATTGCTACGAGCTGATTGGCTGTTAAAACAGGTGGCCTGCTGTACATTCTTAAACTGACCGTTGGCGACTTTACAAGCTGAGTTGGCAGTACCATCATCCAGCTTGAATGGAGCTGAGAGAGACCAGTTTACACTTTTACAACTTTCCCGACAGCCGTTATGTCTCGTCATGAATATTTGGCGCAACGTCCTAAAAAGAGACAACAAATGTAATTAACGCGAGCCGGAGCAAAAACAAGGAGGGGAGGGTGCAGCAGAGTTGCTTCCTCAGGAGTCTCATGCTACAGCTAGCTTGAGTTCCAAACATTGCCTACCTCAGCTTTAATTATCTTTAATTGGTTAATTCTTCCAAGTCTGGTTCAAATCAAATTTAATAATTGTATCATGAGGTGTTATTGTACTACACTGCTGAAGAAGTTTAAACAATATAATATTCGAATGCCATATTGTCCCTACTAGTTTTCCATGATTTTCATACTAATAATTTGGGTCATATGATCTTCTAACAGGTATTAAATTGCATTCTGTCTAAATCCTGAAATTTAACTTGGTGAAACCCGTAGAAAGCTTGTAAAACATTTACTTGTCACTTTGCTGCTGTCTGCTGTATCAGAGAACAACACAAGGCAGTGAGCCTGGACAGAGTGGATAGAAACTGGAGGGCTAATGTGTGGCAAGATGGTGATTAACTTCACCGCCAAGCTTCAAACCACACTGTGGACTAACATTACATCTGCTTTCATAACAGAACACTCGACACTTTGCAGATCTGTCGCACAGTCGTGTCCTTTTTACTGTCTCAGCTCAGTCTCTGACATTTTTCCACTGCACCACTGCCGGCTTGCTGTGGTATGTAGACCTTGCCTTGAAATGCTTTAATAAAATTATGAGTAGACAGCTGTGTCATCAACGTCCAACGTTGTTCAGACAGCTTATTTGGTATTCCTGCTCACTATGAGCACACGGCAATGTTTGCAGACATACAGAAGGTGGACAGTGGAAATCATTTCCTGCTAAAGACTTTTCTCTTACAAACTAGTTTGGAGATAGAAAAAAAACACTATGCAAATTCTAAAAAATGCACTGAAATAAAGGAACATGTATTTTATTGATGTGTAGTATTTATATTTTCTCAATGGTCAAACCAAGTTGCCAGTAGTTTATTTGAGACAATACAACTGCACAGGCACATGTGCTGTATGTACAGTTGATAACGTGAGAATGGAAAATTTTTTTTTACCTTTCTTCAAATATTATTTCAAAATAATTCCATATGTTATACCACAGCCACTGGTTCCATTTTAATATCAACACTGTGAGACTCCACATTAATACTTTTAACCTGGAGGTGGACAAAATAATGGACTCTGAGGAACTTAGTTACAAACCAGTCTGTCAGTTATATCAGGCTGTATGCAACGTCCAAATCCAGATGTGTAGCCTCCAAATTGTAAAACATCTGCAAAAAAAATGCGAAATGAATCAAGGGAGAAGTGTTTGAAAAATGACATTTGTTTAATGCAGGCAAAGTGCATTAACAAAGACAAACACAAGGAGTGGTGACTTTGTTACTACAAATTTTTTCTTCATCAAGAGTTATTTTCTCTACCTCCCGTCTCTCTGTCCTCAGAGTTAGGTCTCGCTGTACTCTGCTTGTAACCATCTACATTCCTGCTGTTCTCCTGCTGAGCCTGACCCCTTTTGCCTTCGAGATTATTTTTATTTTTTATTCCAGCTCTGACTTTTCGCTCTGTCTTCCCGTTCCTTCAGCCAAAGCCACCACACTCTTCAGAAAGCAAACCAAGACCATGGTCTGGGGCATGCAGACACGAGCTGTGCAAGGCATGCTGGACTTTGACTATGTGTGCTCCCGTGACGAACCGTCTGTGGCGGCCATGGTTTACCCCTTCACGTAGGTTCCCCAAGTGTAAATTACAAACTTGATTCCCCACTGATAAAGGATATCCCTTTGCCTCTCCTTTTGTCCAGTTATGGATCAGATGTGTTATTTTTGAGTTTACAAATTCTAAAAAGTTAATTTTCCATCTGTACTCTGCTCTACTTTCTTTCTGTTAGTAGGAAATCTGACCAAAAAATCTGAATAAAGTAAAAGTTGACTGCTCTGGTTTTGTCTGTTGCAGTAAAGTTAAAATAAAATTTTACTATATTTTTATTCCTGTACCTTCCATTTGTATGTTGCCCAGCGGTGATCACAAGCAGAAGTTCTACTGGGGTCACAAGGAGATCCTGCTGCCGGTTTATAAAAACATGGCCGACGCCATGAAGAAGCACACAGACGTGGACGTCCTGATCAGCTTTGCCTCACTGCGCTCGGCCTTTGACAGCACAGTGGAGGCCATGCAGTACCCACAGGTAGTAAGAGATTGTGGGAAATTATGTTTACATTCAAGCCTGAACATTACTGCCTAAACATTTGAGAATCACCCACACATGAAGGGCGCTTGTCTTATGTTTTCAGATCCACACTATCGCCATCATAGCTGAAGGCATTCCTGAAGCTCAGACAAGGAAGATGATCAAGATGGCTGATAAGAAAGGCGTTACCATCATTGGCCCTGCCACGGTACGCAGCCATATCACACCAACAGACTATTAACCAAGGGAGTCTTTCAAGCACTTCAGTAAAGTGTTTTATAAACAGTGTTTGTAAACAGAAAATGATACCAATCAACTGTCAAACGGAGGTTAATTTGACAGCCGTTATGTTGTGCAACAGGTTGGAGGCATCAAGCCGGGCTGTTTTAAGATTGGCAACACAGGTGGCATGTTGGACAACATCCTGGCTTCCAAACTTTATCGTCCTGGCAGCGTGGCATACGTGTCCCGCTCTGGCGGCATGTCCAACGAGTTGAACAACATCATCTCCCGCACCACAGACGGCGTCTATGAAGGGGTTGCCATCGGAGGAGACAGGTACAATAACTTGTTTGCAAATGATTTGTATAGGAGTGAGGGAAAGCTGTCTGTTCCTCGCTCCATAGAAACATTTAGTTGGCAAAAAAACTTTTTGGTTTTGTTTTGTAAGCTTATGTGTTTTTGTTCTCTTTGTCCAGATATCCAGGCTCCACCTTCATGGACCATGTCCTTCGTTACCAGGACACTCCGGGGATCAAAATGATAGTGGTTCTCGGAGAGGTGGGTATAGCTACACAAATGTTTATTTTCAAATCAACATAATGCAATAGTTTTTCTTCTTCTTCTTTTTTTTTTTTTTTTTTTTTTTAGACCATCTTCA
>JAQFJB010000014.1:9941150-9953721 GCA_029874875.1 Naso minor
GTACAGTATTGGGCAAAAGCCAGAACTTCTCTTCTGAAGAAGACATCCTGTGTCATTACAACTGTTTCACTTTGTCATCTGTTAATTTAGCAACTTACTATTATTGTTGCCTGCACAAAGAGTTATAGTTTTTGACAAAAACATAAATATTGCAGATTATTATACAATAAATTCAATAGTGTATTACGAACGATTTTCAAGTGTTAAGGTCTGTTGTTCATAGATCAAAAGAGTCAGTTATCTGTGTTGTCGTTCCTCTGCTGATGGCACATTTTCAGTTTTGATTCTCACGCGAGTTTGTAACTGGTTGCAGAGATGAGGCTGATGAGTTTGTGGAGATCGGTGCACTAAACGGGATCTTTGTCCTTGGCCGCAGTATGGGTTTTATTGGTGAGTCCCATTCAGATTCAACACCATAATGCTAACATTTACAGAATGCAAACAGGACATTTAACCTGTGTCTGTCTTTCTACCAGGGCATTACCTGGACCAGAAGAGGCTGAAACAGGGTTTGTACCGCCACCCCTGGGACGACATCTCCTATGTGCTCCCTGAACATATGTCCATGTGATCCCCACTGCACAGAACGGGACGTACTTCCAGATGTGATTGCCCTAACGGGTCAGGCAGCGTTACACATCTCATTTAACGTACATATGCAGCCGCCTCGAGGAAACACTGAGCAGGATGACTGTGGAAAGTGGAAGTACTGCCTGGCTGAGGGATGTGGGGAGAACCTTTAGAACTAGTTTTTATGGAGAAAAAGGGGAAGCGTATTTTCGGATTTTGTTTTCGGCAAAGTATTTAGATGTAACTTATTCAGTTTTGAATGGAGAGCTCAACCAATGCAAGCTGCAGCAGTTGCAGGAGCACAAAATCAAATGGTACTTCAAAACAAAACCAAACTGTTTCATGTAGTTGGTACAAATGCAGGATTCAAAGCACATTTCAAGTCTGACTTCACTCTCAGTCTCCTTAGTTCATCTGCAGTAACAGCTGCTGATGTGAAATATGTTCAAGATTAGCAATATAGTAACTTGTCTTTTTATACTACTTAAAACAATTAACAAATTAATCCATTTATTTTAATCACCTGTTCTAGGCCACATGAAAGTGTGCTTACGTTTGCTTCCTGGCTTTCTGAGTATTGCACCTTAGTTTATACACGAGCAAATCTAATTCTGATATCTGTGTAATTATTCTTGTCAAAGTTTCACTCACATTGAGAAAGATCTGTCGTCACAAAATAAACCAAAGTTATTTTACGGAGTTTGTTGTCTTTGTTAAAGGTGAAAAACAGGGTCCTGTAGTTGATCTTACAGATGTTATCCGGTTCACGTTTTAGGACAGGGAGACCTTGTGATGCGATAAAGGAATTCAACACATTGCCTTTCCTAGAGCAACCTTGTTTACAACCCTGGTCGTAAACTATTGGTTAAAATTCATCAGCTACTGTAAAATGAGGCGCAGGTCTGAGGTGTTCAAGTCTGTCACAGTAAGTATGAAGTAACTACTGTAATAGTTGATATTCTGAATAACTGTCAGCTAAGCAGAAATTATGGAAGCATGAGAAGTGGATGAACAAAATGCTTCATGAATGAGCCCTGTGAGTCTTTGAAGGCATCTTATGGCAAGGGACCATGAAGGCAGTTTGCTTTATTTTGGGAAAGTTGTTGCACATTATTCGGATGTTGGTCGTGTAAACAAATAATCAATTGTCACTTAAGACCTGACGCCAAATCAAAACACTTCTGAACTGCCCACTGTGCGGCCTGCTGTGTTTGATCTTTGTTTTGCTGTTTGTATTTAACTGTGAAAAAAAATGCTTGTTTTTTTTGTAATATGCTGTCATATAATAGTATAATAATAAAGAAGTTCTCGTTTTACTTTTCACTCTGGCTAACTTGTGTAATCTGTCGTAGAGGAACATACTGATCTGGAAATGGGTGATTCTCTGACAGGGTACATAAAAACCTGAAGGTGAAGTGAAGAACATCAGTCATCTTATAACAGCATCTTGCATTCACATGAAAGTCACTTGACCTGTATAATCCACCCAAACGTCATCGCCGACCGAGAGTGTCGACACTCAACCTCGCAACCCACAGTGATGCTGCCAAACCCCTGATGACAAACCACAGAGCACTTGCAGCGGTCCTGTGTTCATACCTTCAGGGATCAGTGTCCAGTCCACAGTGGGGCCTCTGTGGATCAGATTTGCTCCCACGAATGCTTGATTGCGGTGAAAATGCAAGTTTTCATTCATTTGAATGAGGCCTGTCTGTATTGGCTGCAGTGGTCTGAGCTGCAAAAGCTTGAAACCAGCTCAACTTCAGGAGAAATGCAGAGCTATGTCACTCTGCAGCAGCCAACCACGTAGAGCGATCATCCAGCAATCGACCACTACCTTTGGACTGGGGGAGGAGCAGAGTACACCATAGATACAGTACATACACGTGTGTATATTTATACACTCACTGGCCACTTCATTAGAGACACCTTGCTGGTACCGGGTTGGACCCCTTTCGCCTTCAGAACTGCCCATCTTGCACCAACAACCATGCCGCGTTCAAAGTCACTTAAATCACTTTTTTCCCATTCTGATGCTCAGTTTGAACTTCAGCAAGTCATCTTGACCATGTCTACATGCCTAAATGCAGAGTTGCTGCCATGTGATTGGCCGATTAAATATGTGTGTTAACAGGCAGTTGAACAGGTGTCTCTAATAAAGTGGCCAGTGAGTGTATATCTATGAGAGTAAACAACTTGACGTCACGCAGTGGGTCCTGTTATGTCAGTCAGGTGACACTCCCACCTGACAACCCTGCGGTTTCGCCGGATCACCTGATTTGGTCGGAATACAGAAAGGTCGGTCATGAGCCAAAAGACAGCTGATTAACTGTACAAGCCAACTGGCCAAAAGGGGGCGTGGCAGTGGGAGTGGCCTGTAACAAAAAGGCACATAACATCTGAACCATAGATCTATCGTAACAGATCCATATTCTGAACGGATTCATGTGACATAACCAAACTTTGTAAAAAACACACAGCCACACTTTCACTGGTCGTGGCTTACCCCACCCCTACACTTTAGCCACGCCCCTTCCAGAACTCATCAACCGTTTGTCCCAGACTGTAGACTCTTGTGGGAGGCATCATTGCAGACATTAATTTTTAGCTGCAGGTCACAGCTATGACAAGTTTGGGCTTGTTTTAAAGTAGATAACAGCCTTTACCAACAGTTTATTGATAAACTAGCGCAACACTCACAAGTGAAGGTGCAGCTGTGTCAGACGTCAGACAAGATATTCATCTACTGCTGGAATACGAGCCTTAGAAAAATGAAACGGTCTTTTTCTAACAAATATTTTAATAAAGGTGACTTTCAGGGACAAATAAAGGTGCTTGTTTGGTTAATTTGCAGTAAAAAAATCAAAAACAAACATACAACACAAAACTGCATGAAAACACCGTTTGCATTATTTTCTTGTCATTTACAGAAAGATTGAAACCATGATGCTGTACAGGGAAAGTCTCTCGTTGCTTGCTTTGAAAGTGTTGGAGTTGATCCCTGAGAGAGAATGACAGCGTTTGTCCTCATCACAGCTCATCGTGCGTCGCCTCATCCCTTTCTTTATCCTCATCTACCTTCAGTTTGAGTTCCTCGGCCTTGATCACTCCGTCTTTATTTCGGTCTTGGTTGTTGAACATGTCTGCAATAACCTGCTCCATGGTCAGTCCAGGCCTTATACGACCTTTGCCCTCTGCCACCTGCAGCTTGATGAACTCCTCGAACTGAAATGTGTCAAAAGATAAACGATTAGAGACTAGTAGACTTTAGTGTTAGACTTTTGCGGTTAATGTTCTGAGCTGTTATAAAGTAAAACGCTGCAGTCAAAACACCAAAACCCTCTCACATCTCAATACTGTCTCACCCGTAGTGTTCGGTTAAGGGAATTAACTGATAAATATGTGATGAAGGGCAGTAATAGCATAACATAACAAATCATGACAAATAATTAGTAATCAAATCCATAATCCATAGCCTGACTTTTATTTAGTACCAGTAGCCTAACTTTAGTAAAACTTAAAGTGCTTGGAAATGGAAACTTAAAAAACCAGCAGCATGTGGTAGGTAACTACCTGCTGACTATGATCAAGTGATATGACTGAAAGCTCCACAACAGCTCCTAAAAGGACTTCTAGGTGAAATTATTTTTCTGTTGCCAAGGTGAAGAATGCACTTTGAACCTCACTCAATCTTTTAAATCATTCAGACAAGCAGAAATGTCTGAAGAGCAATTACGGAGATGATGGTGTCATTCTTGATAAGACCACTAGATGGTGCAAAAGGCTTCTAAAATCCTGGAGTTTAATCTCAAATCTGCAAATTTAGGTTAAAGTTTTATTCTTTTGCCTTTTTTAAGCAGAGGTAGTGAGTAACTAAGTACTTTTACTTAAGTTTTGTACGGAAGTACAATGTTGAGGCCTGTGTACTTACATATTTAAACTTTACGCTATTTTATAGTTTTATTTTACCATTTAACACAGAAAATATATTACACATTTTTTCTCTACTACATTTCTGGTTGTAGTGTAGTTATTATTCCCTTTGTAAAATATAAATTTTTAAAAAAGAAAAAAAAAAGTAAAATCTTGGCCGACAGCAACTGTAAAATGCTACTTAGTCATGACAGCATCAGTGATGACTATTAATCTGATAAAACAATGTATATAATGAATAGATTTTCTTTGGTTTTGATACTTTAAGTACATTTCTACTTATATGTTGTTGTTTTTTTTTACTTCAGTAAAATTATGAATGTGGTGAATTTTACTTGTAATGGAATAATTCAACATAGTGGTATGGCCATTTTGCCTAAGCAGAGGATGATTCGGTAGCCGTGCAGCAGAAGCAGCTGTTTTCATTGACAGTAACAAAGAACATAAATCAAGCTGTCCACATGTGGAAGCAGGAACATGCAGCAGAAGTTAACTAAAACACAATATGAAGAGAAATTTTACAAAATTCAAACAATGCTGTAAAGTTCCTACGCTCTTTTGTCTATTCTCTGCTTCATGAAAAAGACTCTTTTTAGGGGTCCATCACCTGCCATGAGAAATAATGCATAACTCACCTCCTCCTGGGGCACCTCGTCGTTCTTGTTGACGTCCAGAGCCACAAACAGGTTTGCAGGAGTGTCCTGGAGCCACACGAACAGGTAACCAGGCGGCACTCCCTTCTCAAAGCTCACCAGTTCAATGTCAAATATCAACACACAACTGCTTGGCACACCAGTAGCTGACAGAAAGAAATCAAACAAAACACAGTTTTCCTTTTTACCTCTTCACATGTCAAAAAGTGTTTGGACATAAAAATCTTCTCATGAAAGTCTGACAAAGTGAACATTAACCCTAACAGATGAAAAAGTGGTTCAAATGATTTAGATGCAGCCTGAAAAGCGCTGAGCATCACAAATCAGATGAGCTTTTCCTTGGACAAGCAACCAAACCACCTTCCTCCAGGTGAAGAAAAGTGCAGTGTGGTAGTGTTTCATGTTTGTCAAAGCTGCAGTCTCACCTCCTCTTTCTCCGTGGCCGAGGTGAGGAGGCACCGTCACCACCCTCCTCTCCCCCATGCACATGCCACGCAAGCCCTCGTCCAGCCCGTCGATTACCTTGTTCGATCCTAGCACTGCATCCTGAAGGTTCTCATAGTCGTGTCTGAGGACCGGGTTGATCACACAAGTTAAACTGGTAATTTATGTTTTTTAATATTGATCTGAAATGATGGGCTGGCTGCGGGACTCACGAGGAGAAGAGTGGCGTGCCGTCCACCAGGGTGCAGTTGTAGTGGTAGCGGACGAGGTCGTTCACCTCCGTGGTGTCGTTGCACACCTCGGGTCTGTGGATGATCCGGATCTCCACCGTGTCGTTGGGGTTGTGGAAGTCGATGACGTGAATGTCAAACACCAACACAGCTGAAGGAGGGATGACGTCACCTGGACAGACAACAAATTATGATTAAACCTTAATGGAAACTCACAGTGATGGGAAATATTTGGCTGAATTCAGATAACAGTGTGATCTGCCCTGATCCTCTTCACCCTCATTGTCTTTAGCCTTCAGTTAGACACAACCAGTGACCATGAGAATATATGATTTATTATGGTTGTGTGATTTTCCTCTAGTGTATTGTATTCTTTAGTCTGATTATCAGGCCAAATGCAACTCTTGATCATTACTTACATTAATTTCCTGGTCTATAAAGTTGTGCAAAAGGCTCGTCAGTTTCTGTGAGTCTGAACTGACATTAAATTGTTTGTTTTGCCAAACAGAAAGTCAGAAAAATTCAACATAATAAAGCAGAAATGATTTACATTTGAGGATCCAAAAACGGCAAATGTTTGGCATTTGATAAATTAATGACTGAGCCATTCGTGGATTTGTTTGTTTGTTGATAAACTTATTATTCTGCACTAATATTTCTTGAACAATAATCACTAAAATGCCCCTGTTCCTGTATATACTTCATAAAAATCCATAACTTTTTTGTTTTAACGGTTATTTAACTTGAATATTTAAAGATTCTTTTCAGCAGCACAATCTTTCCGTATCTTTAGGTCTGTAGAGACGATTCAAGTTCTAAAAATGCAGTTTCACAAGCATTTTAATTTGTTATTTTTCCTGTGTGTCAATGCAGATGGTGAATGATAAATGTACAGTTATTATTGAGTGAGTTCAGGCGGACATCTTGCTGTGAGCTGCAGAAGAAGCTACAGTAACTTACCGGCTCCTTGCTCTCCGTACGCCAGGTGTGGAGGGATGGTGACCCTCCTCCTCTCCCCCATGCAGACTCCCAGCAGGGCCTGGTCCATCCCTGCAATCACATACCCCATCCCGATGTAGGTGTTGTACGTGCTGTTCCTCTGGTAACTGTGGGCCGTAACAGACAGACGAGCACAGATCTTTTTCAAACAGACTAGCTTTGATAAGAATAATACTTCAAGTAAATTATCCCGAAGTGATGGGTTGATATTTAGAGAAGGGGGTGAAAAAAAAGGAACAGGAAACAGTCTCAGTCTCCCAATTCATGCAATTTAACTGCACGTCACCTGAACTCACCTGGTGTCAAAGGTGACTCCATTCAGGAAGGTACCATTGTAGTGGTAGCGGATGTAATCCCCAGCCACAGACCAGCGTGAGCATGACTCGGGCACCACCTGATTCTCGATGGTGATGTTATCTTTTGGGTTGTGGATGTCCACCAACAGGACATTGAACACCAGGGTCGCCTGCGGGGGGATCTCTGTGCCTGGTGAACAGACAGAGGGCGAGGGGTTTCAAACTTGACACTTAACAACATCAGGAAGCAGAAAGTTGTTTCAAATAGGGAGGAATTTTATTGATCTGTTTTTGTTTATTTTAAATCTAAAAGAATATAACATCACCACTTTCAGTAAAAGTAAACTATGGTCTGGAAATTATACTTACAAATAAACTTTTCCATTAAACAAGCTCAAATTTGCAAAAGCTGCAACCGGCAGCTGAAAATGTTACACTCATCTTAAGCATCACGTCATCATAAAGTTACAGCCGAACTATTATCTCTCAAAAACTAACAGTACATCATGGTCAGAGAAAAAAGGTGCTCCTAATTGTGTAAGTATATTAAAGTATATTGTTGGGATCTGCAAGAATCTGCAGTCTACAACAAAGGTTGATGAGTTGTGGAGTGGGCGGGGCTAAAATGTAGAGGCGGGGCAAGTCATGACCAATGAGAAAGTGTGTGTGAGTGTTTCTACAAAGTTTGACCATTTTACATGAATCAAACTCCACAGGGGGGCTTTAACTGCTGTGTATAATATTTTAGTAATTAGATTCAACTTTGGCAATTTGCCTGTTGTTTTTTTGTTCTTGCGACATTATTTACTCCTCTGTCCTCTAATCTGGTGTTTTGAGAAGCAGGGTTCGTTCAGTCTCCTCGGTTTTAGCCCTTTTAGTTTAACCATCATGTCACTCCTTCCGTCCTTACCTGATCCTCTCTCTCCGTAGGCTTTGAATGGTGGGATGACGATATTTCTTACCTCACCCACACACATGCCAAGCAGGCCTTCATCCATGCCCTTGATCAGCCAACCCTCACCCACTAAGGAGTCATGGGTCTGCTTTCTGATGTAACTACGTGGGGCTCATACAAGGGCAAAGTCAAACACACAACATACCTGATGACACAGTACAAACACACAAGAACTGTTACTTGGGCAGAGCTTTGTGCCGAGCATCAGATAAGACATTTCAGTTTAGAACAGAACATCTTTACAGATTTTATTCACTGTGTGCAGGGCTACAGTTGCTGATCACTTTCTACAGCCTATCTTCCATGCAAAGATCAGCACATTGTTAAAATATTTTAGACAGGAAACATTTCCACTTAACTCCAACCGTCTTCCAAACCAGAATTTACCTAGAATCAAAGACAGAGCCGTCGAGGAGCGTGCCATTGAAATGGTAGCGCACAAAGTCAGTGCGCATCACAGACCGCGTGCAGTCTTTGGGAGTGCTGATGGTTTTGGTAACAACCAGGTCGGCTTTGTTCCACAGATCCAACAGATGGATGTCAAACACCAGGGTGGCCTCCGGAGGAACCACATCGCCTGTAAACAGGGTTAGATTTTGGTTAGAATGGGCTAACACAGCAAAGACATCAACGCCACAGTTCATTCTTAATTTAAAACTTCATAGGAATGTCACCTGTAATCATTTCATTTTCTTAAAACAGCTCCCCAGCTGAGATTTTAAACCGGACGGTAAAGACTGCATGACTCCCGTTGAGCTTTTTTGTGCTGGTGCTCAAAAAAGTAACCACATAATCACTCAATTCAATTAAATCTGTTACAGATATTTATCAGATCAGAATGTCAGTTTAACCTGATGGTGCGGGCACGTCTCATATTTGTCTGTAACCACTGTCATTGAAACATTTTGCTTCAAGCCCCACTGTGCGTAAGAACAACCTGGCAGAGCTGCAATCACGGCTGTAAACTCGGTCTCCATGTGGGTACGTGTTTGGCAGTCACTTTTCTTTCCATATGCACCCCAACACATGAAGTCTGAGAAGCAGGGGGAGGAGCAAAAATAATCTGTGGGGCCAATATTGAGCCACAGAAGGCAGCATTTCCACTGTAGATTACTGCCATGCAGCCTTATGCACATAAATTAGCGTCAGATCATTTTTATTGGATGCAAAGTTGATTAAAGACATGCACCATGTAAGCATATTTTTTAAATATAAATTAGAATTATATTTGACACAGTGACCCTTTAAAAAAACAAGGTATTAAAAAAGCTTTAGTGAGCACAAGTTACCAAACAAATAAGTTGGGTCACTGATTTTCAGGGGCCAACCTGAAATCTATAAATAACTCTTGATTGCTCTGCTGAACATCTTGTTCATGAGTCTTTAAAACCTGATGCACGCCTCCCACCTCCCTCCAGTGCAGAACAAGAAACTATTTGACCTTTTCATTTACCTGCACCGGTGCTTCCGTAGGCCAGGTGGGGCGGGATGGTGATTTTCCTGCGCTCATTCACACACATGCCCTGCAGACCTTTATCAATGCCTGCGATGAGCTTTCCCTCCCCGAGCAGGCCTACCTTGGCGTCTCCTCTCTGATGGCTGTGAAGGAAGCAAAAAGGTCGTCAAAGACAAATGTAAGAAGTTGGACAACTTTGAAAAAGGACATTTAGCGTGGAGAGAGAGAGACTACATCTTTAGGCTGTGCATGTGGACACTGACATGCTCCCTTTTCCCACTTTTCTGAAATTACGCATGACCAAACTTTGCATCCAACTGCATGTTCTTGCAAGATAACAACCAACTCTGCAACTAACTGAAAATGTCACATACAATGTGGATGAACGTACCTCGAATCAAATGTTTTCCCGTCGACAAACGTGGCGTTGTAGTGGTAGCGAACAAAATCGCCAGTTTTCGACTCCCTGGCGCAGACTTTTGGGATGAAGTATCTGTCCACGACTACATCTCCGTGCCCGGGATTGGGATTACACTCCACGAAACACCACGCAGTGAGCAGGAAAACGGCAACACAGCAGGAAAACATCCTTGCAGAATCACGTCAAACAACTTAGAGGAATAGAAAAAAAAACTAACATAAATAAATAGTTATGATACTAAAAAGGCGCGGAATGAATAAATAGGAGGCCTGCAGATGTGTGCACGCAGAGGGCCGAGCCTGCAGATGTGGAGCAGGGCAGCGGCGCCTGAATGCTGTAAACGTGGACAATCTCCAGGTTGGTGTGCAGACTTTCTACCACAGGGAAGAAATGTCGGAGTTGTGAGAAGTGGGAAGCGCTTTTGTCAAGTTCACCACAAGAACAGAGATCTGCGTCCTTCAAAAATAAAAGAAAATCACAGCGGAAAGAAGGCTTTAAAGCTGGAGGGACATAGAGTGAGGAAATGACATGAAGCATATGACTTCCACATTTTTCTTCTTTCAAAATAAAACGTGTGACCATGGCCTGTGCTGGGAGGTTATGGGATTTCTTTCGTTTCGGTAAAAATGAAAAATGAAATATAGATTTTGTCCCTTAATTTTCAAAATAGCAAATTTCCGCTTTTATTTTGAAAGCACAATCGCTCAGTGTTCTGTGAGGCTTAACTGTCCGGCACCGCTGTATACAGCTGCAGACCGCAGAGGGAACCGCCTCTCTGGAGCCTGTCAGAGCCGTAAAGTGGCCCGAGAGCCCCCAGAGTTTCAACTTTTTCATTAATGCCGTGAAAATCAGAAGCTGAAGCGATGAAACATTTAAACAGGTCCAGACTGGTCTGGTATGCAAGCACATCAACTCCACAGTACGGAGCTTTAAATTATCACATCCCAAAATCTCGAAGAATACCTTTCAGTCATAACTTGGTATATAAATCTCATCCCAAAATGATGAATGAAGTATTATTTTTGGGTCAGTCTGGCACAAGTGTGGTGCCAAACGGTGCCCAAAAAGGAAACACAACAGTAGGTTTATGTGTCAGCTGTTGAGCTGCACTGAGAAACCCGAGACAGCAACCTCTGAAAGGCCCAATCCCAGAATTCCCACAGACCCCTAAGCACTTGAGCAGACCACCACACAGACAGACGGTGGAAAAGTCAGAGGAAGACAGAGAGCAGCCTAATATGTGGGATATTACCTTATCATGGTTGCTTTTTGCGCACAAGGAGACGCGTTGTTGTTGTTGACCTTTGTTTTTATTACAGGCGCCCAATATGAGAACTACAGTTTCCGAAATTTCCCCCAAGAGGAGCTCATGCCTGTCACCGCTGCGTACGGGCTGGCCCTGGAGCATTACGCAGCAGAGAACTGGACGGAATCGATCAAATATTTGGAATTAAGTTTGCGTCTGCACAGGCTCCTTAAAGACAGCGTGAGGTACTGCACGCTGCACTGCGACAGGAGCCTATATGAGGAACCGTCCTTTGCAGGAAACCGGGATCTCCGCATCTACTGGCACGTTATGATGCGAGCGTCCTGCCCGAAGAAGTGCAGAGCGCGTTTCCCCGCGCTGCAGCTCCCTCCCCCCGGCAGACAGATCCTGGAGGCCTTCAGCAGAAGATCTCCCTACAGATATCTGCACTTTGCGCATTCCAGGGTGACTCACAGCACAGACACTTTAGCCAACTCTTCTCTCTTCATCCCTTAAGATGTTTAACTGTGTTATGTTTACAGTTTGTGACACTCACAGTGGCCTGATGGAAGTTTATAGCCCATATACCTTCTCAACATGAATAAATTACCATGTAGTGCCATATATTTTCTGACAAAATGAAGGAGATACTTCAGCCAGTGGAGAGTGAGATCCTGGGATGCCAGCGGTCTTTGGAGAGGATTCCAGGGATCACCAGCAAAATGAGCCGTGATACACTTGCAATAAAATTAAACCAGGTTGAAATTAGGCGATAGAATTATTATTAATTACAGATATACAAACAAGACCTAGCCAAAGGCCTCTAAAAGAAAAAAATACAGCTGAATTCTGAGTTGGGTCCTTTGGGTGCAGGACCTGAAAATGAGCTGCAAACTTCTTTCACCGGCTCCTCTAACTAGCAACCAGAAGAAAACAGTCCATCAGTCTGTTATAGTGTGAGTTTCTGCTGCATTAATCTACCTCACATTTTTATCTGACATTCTTTGTTTTCCTCCCAGCTGAATGACCTGCAGAGCGCTGTCCCATGTGCCTACACCTACCTTCAGAGGAACACTGACGACCAGGAGATGAACCACCTGATGGAGGCGTACAAGAGCCAGTACGACCTGAGCGGCTACCTCACTGACCACGAAGAACAACTATATGAGGTGAGGACTTGCTTAGTCCTTCATAAGACATTTTCTCTAAAACATACTCAGCATAGTTACACAGTTTATTACTGCACAGCAGCAACAAAAATGTTTCCCTGATGTGAAAAAGTGGAAATATGCAAATAAGGAGGGGGTTGCAGTTGCTAGATGACAGCTTTTTTAATTGTGTGTGTGCAGAAAGTTGCAATACAAATTT
>JAQFJB010000014.1:10192711-10203858 GCA_029874875.1 Naso minor
TTTTTCATTTTTCCGTGAAACCCTCATCCTGGGCACAAAGAAAATATCATGGTAAAAACAGAGCTTATTGGAGAGCAATTGAGCAGCAATGGTGTCCTTTTTCAAACCACTATTACACTGTTAAATAAGGTTATACATCATGACAACAAAGTTAAGCCAAAAAAGTCGTCTAGTTTCACTTTAAATGAGCTGAGATGTGTTTGAAGTAGAGATGTCAGCTGTCTGGCATATATCGAATGTCAAAACATGTTGAACTCCTGTATGTGTCCACAGCGTTACTGGAAAGCTAAACTGTTTCCACCATGCGGCCTGTGTTGTGATCTGCCCGAGCTGGGTGTAAAAGTCACTCAGCACAGGAGCCACTGACACACTGACAGACCCATAAATAACACTAAGGAGCTTGTCTGGCTGGATGCAAATCTGTGGATTAACTTCAAGAAAGCTGCAGCAGCCCAGTGACTCTTCGCAGGCACGAGCACTGCAGACAGGCCTGGAAAGAGGTTTAGTTTAGTAGGTGTTGGTTGTAAGCTCAGCTGTGGTTGGCAGGTTGGAGATGCACAAAGTCAAGAGGTGGAAAGGGTTAAGTTCAATACATGTACTCTTTCTTTTGTCACAGTGTTAAGTTGAAACATAACACACTGTAAATGGAAATAAAGCCTTAGCCATTGCTGATTTTAATTGGGTTTTATAAACGGCATACTGAAAAAAAAAAAAAAAGGACACTTCTTCATTTTCACTTGTTTAAGCCACAAACACGGCTCAATGTTTTCACACTTTGCAAAGCCCTGCCGTTTACCAAAGGTGATATTTAAAGAATGGAAAGTTCAAACCTTCAGAGGAACGGTGTCACTTGTGGTATGTTTGTGTTTCTGCCAGCGTCTTTCTGCCAGCGTCTCTGCAGATGGTGTGACTTTCTGCTGTGCTCTTTTTCGATTAACGGTCAACATTTTCTTGCAGAATCCCCTCTCAGTGTGTGATGTTAGAGAGTAAGACATATTTGCCCGATAAAATAAGAGGAAATACTAAAATTTGTGTCCTCTTTGCGAGCAACTTTCTTGTTTTTGTGCTTAAATATCAAAAGGACAGCACAGTGCTGTTCAGTGTCCCAAAGAGCATGTCTCAACTATTAACTAAACATTTCAGAGTGCCTTTTGCTCTAGGAAGGCAATGAATTATTTTTATTTACTTTATAACCTGACACACAAATTTAGACCGTCCATCCTCTCAAACATGTATATACAGGAGCCTGTTTCACAAACTGAGACACAAGCTGACGCTGTGAGTTAATGGGTAGATTATTATCACTCCCTGTTCACAGAAACCATTCCTCAAAGATGGGTGATGCGTGTTCACCTCTGTGCATGTCAGGACATGTTTGATTTGCCATGCCGTCTAAAATGCAGCCATTGTTCCACTGAACTGAAGATATGCATAAGGACTAATTACAGCATGATTCATGTTGGACATTAAGAAGCCATCTCATTTTATTCTTTTATTAAAGTTGGAATGGGGCAATTGATAATAACTTTAAACATAAAAAATAACAGAAAAACCACACGGTTTCTGTTCTTTTAAATAAATTGATGCACAGTCTGTTGCCTGCCGTGTTGTTTAGCTCTAGACACCTCCTGTTGGCTCACATTAGTTAATGCCTTGACTTGGGTTTCACTGTGGCTTTAACACTATGTGGTGTTGAGTTTACAACCTGCTGTGCTTGACTGAACAGTGAACTTTTGTTAAGCAAAACAGTTCTGCTTAACCTTCTTTGAAAGCAACCACCCAAAAATACACATTCAGTGCTCTTTCTTTCTTCTGCTAATGCTGGTCATCTGCTCCACCACAACCACATCTACGATAACCTGAGCCATGTCCCTCCCAAGAGACAGTGGCACTGAGCTGGGCTCGAGTCCTGTTCCTCTCCCCCTCGGCCCACTCAACAGAGGCCCCATTGACTGTGGCGAACCACAGCCTCTTCTCTTATTTCCTGTCTCTTTCAGCGTGTCCATCCCCACCTGTGGTTAGTCTATCTCAAGAAAATGATACCGAGGGCTGGTCATATACTTACTTAAAACAGTTTGCGTGTTTTTATATGTTTTCTTATTTTGTGAAAAATTTAAAAAGCCAAATTGTGCACAAATTTTAGTAAATTTATGGATCTTCCATAGGTGACACCTAAATGCGATAAATAAATGCTTCTCAGGGGGGAATACAGACACAGAAAACAGATAATTTTCATTTTGATGTCACTAAACCTGCTAGTATGTGAGCAAAATTACAAAAGACGGCGATGAGCATAGGCAAAGAAAGGGTTTAATTTTTCTCCTTTAACATAAGAAAAGATAAAATGATAATCTCATTTTAGTAGATTCCCTCAGAAATTAGATATAATTCATTAGAGTTCATATTTTTATTTTATCACACAAAACAAGCAGAGAGAAATATCCAAACAGTGTAATGATAATTATGTGAAAGACACAAAAGTCAGAGGAGAAATGTAGTGGGTAGAACATTTGACTCTGAAGTATTTTATTTGTCAGCCAACCACATATCACACAGCTGTGGTTAATGTACATCTCTAACCTTGTTTCCTCATGAGAAAGCAGAGCAACAGCAGAAGGACAGAAGAATGTTGTGGAATGTCCCTTAGCCTTCTTAAGTACAGCTCTCGTCCTTGGGCTTTTCTCATTCTTTTCTCTCTCCTTTTTATTGTAGCTTTCTCACGCTCTCTTCCCCTTTCAGTTGGTGTTGCTTCGTGAAAGCTTACACTCTCTGTGAGGCATTTGCTGATTTGCATGGCGAGGATTTTGAATAGCACCAATGTGCCTGGTTTAGAGAACTGAGACACACTCCCTCATGGGAAAGACATCTGCACCCAGACAATTTACAATCAAAGTTTTACACTATCAGAATTTTGTTGTAAATTGAAACTTTTAGTGATTTTCTGTTTGTGCATTTTGAGTATAAGACAATTCTGCAACTCACTCTTAATCTCTGACTTTCTTGTTTATCTCGACAGGTTATGAGTAATGGAAGCAGGATCAGTGGTGCGTGCCGTGTTCGAGTTCCTCCCCAGCGTCTCAGAGGAGCTGCCCCTCTTCACCGGTGATGTCATCGAGGTGCTCAGTGTTGTGGATGAGTTTTGGTTGCTTGGCAATAAAGATGGCGTCACAGGTAAGCTATCATTATGCATTTTTATTAAAGATAAACCTGTATGGTTATGGTTATTGAAAAACCATGTGGAGAAGCTTAATGTAGCTTGTCACCTAAGAAGCACAGCATTATCATGATTGGCCGAAAATACCCCATCACACTCTGAAAACAGAGCATAAGGAGCCACACCGAGGTGCAGAAGTGTAGTGTTTCCTTCAGACCACCTGAATTACAATATGCTGAAAGGTTATGTTGGAATTTTAGCACAATGACACCAAAGACAAACTGCCTACCCCAACTTTAAGCATTTGATGTTTGAAATTGTGAATGATGTAATCCCGCTATGCTTTCTAGTAGTTGTTGCGATGCTCTGGTTCACTTCCTCTCCAAGTTTTGTAATTAATTACCTAACTCCACCCCCACCCCCGAGGATAAGAAGAGTATCTCTGATTCTGATTCTCATTCCGCTATATGTCTATGATTGGTTATTTGTAGACAATGTTGTAATAATGTGGGATTTTCACAGTATTATAATCATCTCAGAAAATAAAGCGATATCTAGCTCACACTGTTACAGTTCTTATCATTACTTATATTATAGACCCTCTAAAGAAATGTAAACAGAAGTGAAATGGAACAGGGTTTAAAGGGTGGAAAGGATTGAAATTGACAGTCTTGATCTTTAGCAGGTTTTATTTGATTTGTTTCACTGATAATTTAATGTTCAATTTTACATTTTGCAGAGAAAACTGTGAAAGATCGCGATGCACTCGGGGCGAAATCTGCCCTTGAAGTGTGCATCATTGTCTCCTTGCTTTCTGTGCCCTTGAAGGGTCAAACGCCCTGAAATCCACTTATAGTTTTCCAAGAGTTTAGCGTCACTAAAGATGAAAGAGGGGATTTCCTCAGAGGGGAAGTGCGGATGGGAAGTCAGTGTTGGCTCCTGTAAAACACAGATGATATCAATACATTTATGACTTCCCTGAAAAGATAAAAACAGCCTTGCTTACAGGCTAAAATTGACAAACATATACTTAAGTACAGGTCAAAGAAAATGCACTTAGCGTGCACAGTAAGATCTCTCTCACTGTTTACATTAAATCTGATTCTTCTTTATTCTACATTTTTATTGCATTTAATCTGTTAGCTGCCAAATCTGTTCTTCAGTTACTTTCATCTGTGAGTGACCATTGCAAAAACAGAACAATGTATTAACATTGTTGCAGTCCCAAGTACTATGTGTATAGGTCACATATTAAAAATTTTCAGATAGATTTCAATGGTAATGTACACAAAAACAGTTGACTTATTAGTCTAGACTGATAAAACAAATTTACATGTGAAAACACCATTAAATTACACATTTGTCTCCCTATAGTGATATTATCTGCAAATTATTAATTTAGGGGGAAGATATGACATCTAGATAATAATGTATTTTGTATGTCTGTGACTTAGAACAATGATTGTTGTCATTGTGTTGAGGAAACAGAAGCATCAGGCTTGTGTTGAAGTTTTTTACTGTGTAGTCATGTAAGTCTGTCTGCTGTCTTCAGGTCAGTTCCCCAGCACGTTTGTGGAGGAGGTGACCATCCCCAGCACCAAGCCTGGAGACAGACTGTATGTGTGCATCAATGACTTCAGCTCAGCAGAGCCGGGCTGCCTGTCTCTCAAGAGAGGTATGGACATATGTGTGCAAGCAGCAATGTCTTTTAAGTTATGATTAAAGTACAAATCACTTCTAGTCTTTATGACTGCTATTCATAAAACAAGTCTTTTATGAAAGCACACATGGCCGTTGTTATCTGTTACTTGAAGCTGGTATTTTGCACGGGATGTTTCCTGTAACACAAGACAAACACTTTGTGAACTCTAATGAGTCATGTTTTCTCACTTAGCTTAACGCTACTTGTTGATGTCGCTGTCCTCAGGTAAATTGTTTGCTTTGTATTGTAGTGTAGTTGTGTTGTGTTGTGTTGGGCTTTGTGATTCTCTGTGATTTTTGTCATTAAATGCTGCCAGAAATGAAGAAAAAAAAATTGTGCACCACTAAATTTTAGAAGTACTGGATGTCATACTAAGTAATGTACAGCAAAAACTTCTTACAAGTCATGCTGTAACAAAGAAATTTATCATAGTGAGTGGAGACAAGGCACATGTTTTTTCTTGATGGCCTTCTCCTGGAAAGGCAATCTGTGGTTAAGAAAATGTGTAGGGTGTTTTAATGATCTGAGACTTTCCTGGTCATTTCATCATCATCATCATCATCATCAAGAGCGTAAACTCAGTTAGAATCACTTTAGTGAAAGGTCAAACCTGTGATGTCACTTTGTTGTGTTGTCTGATGGAGTATCCCTTAAGTAAAAGTCAATTTGTGCACACAGAGTGACTTTCCAAAGCCAGTTAGAGGGAACCCTACATACTGAGTCTCAGTTTCAGTCATTCAGCTACAGAAACGTTTTTATCTGATTTTATATTATTTGGTTTCATACAAATTTCTTTATTTAAAGCAATTCAACTTACATTAGTTTTGATGAATGAAATTCAGTATTTTATTTCTCATGATCTCTTTTATTTTTATCATTTCCTACCAGTAATATGACAGAAAAACCCAACACCCAAAGTGACTTCCCAATACTCACCACTAGATGTCCCCATTGCCAAATAGAAATCCTCACAGGCTGCCATCTACCTGACTGTTTTTTTGTCTTACTTCAGTCCTGACTTGTCTCCCACGATCAGTTTTTGTGTTGTGTTTTCTGGTTTTTCATTCCCAAAAATGTCAGAAATACAACACTGATGTTTTCAGAGATCCTTATATTGGTTAAAACCTTTTAATATTTTCTTCTAATGTCTTTAGAAGTTCTAGTAGTAGTTATATTCATAGTAGTATTTCAAGTTTAGTGCATTGAGATAGATTTTTTTTTGTAACAAAATGAACACTCAAACTAAATGTAGCAGAAAACCTATGGATAATGCGTATTTAGTATACAATGTGAGCACACATCTTCTCTTTTTTATTGTCATAACTATGTCAAATAATGAGTCATCAATTTATTTAGTGTGTTTTAACCATACAGTTTAATTTGTCTTAATTTTCATGTAAGCCATAACCAAATACACTCCAGTATGTTTTTGAATTAGCAGAGATAAATAACACTTCCTGGATCATAGGAAACAGAGGAAATCGTCTTTACTGGCTTAAAATGTTCATTTCCAGTATGAATTTCCATGGTTGACTATTGGCTGTGTGCCAGTTTTGGTCCCAGACACAATGGGAGGTGGAGCCGCAGGTCTGTGGAATGTGACCCCCATGACTTCTGGCTGACCAGTCAACATTCCTGTTATTCCCGATATTCTAGATATATTAGTCGGAGAGTTGATCCCAGTACAGTTATTAAAAATGCAATAATAAAGATAATGTGGAATAACTTTATACTCAGGTGTAATGTGACTAGAGCTATCTGAATCAAAACAAAAATCTGGACAAGATGTGTAAAAAGGCTGAAACTTTATGGCAGTTATTATTTTTCCCTTCATGTCAAAATAAGCGGGTTCACCGAGTTCAACTCAGTTCAGTTTAGGTTGATTTAGTATTTATGCTGAGTGGTGCCAAGTATGCAAAGAATACAATAAATCAATTGATAGTCTCTGCCAGGCACACCTGTCAGCTGCCAGTTTGTTGGTTAATTAGAGAATCAGATGATTATAACAAATATACATAAACTGTGGGTTGATTAGACCAAACCAACTTTTAGTGCTTCCAGCACCTGTCTAATCTGTTTTGAAACATAGTACCTAAGAACAAGAACTGGTATGAATGTGATTCACATTAATAATGTGAATATTCAATGTGATACCCTTTGTCTCTGTAGGTGATGTTGTAGTTGGAGAGGCAGGAGGGTCCATGGACCTTGCAGAAACCTGGCAGCGTGGGTGTAATGCCTGGGGCATTCGTGGTCTCTTCCCCACATCGTGTGTGAAGGAGCTGAACCTTTCGGGCCGTTCCAGGCAGCTTTCTGAGCGCTCAGCTCAGGCCCAGGCTTCAGAGCTCCCACCTTACGCCCTTGGCCAGGCCCGGGCTCTTATGAACCTCCATGCGCAGCTCAATGAGGAGCTCGACTTCCGTGAAGGAGACCTGATCATCATCACCGGACTGCCTGAGCCTGGCTGGTTCGAGGGGGAGCTGGAGGGCCGCAGGGGCAACTTCCCAGAGGGGTTTGTGGAGCTCCTGGGTCCCCTTCGGTCTCCTCAGGAGCCCGTGGATTGCCAGTATTTGAATAATGATCCAGAATTCAGCTACGAGGACCCTTATGATGCAGGAGAGGGGACGGAGGAGGAAGGGGTAGAGGAAAGAGAGGTTTTTGTCAAAGAGGAAGAGGAGCAGATGGAGGCTGTAGTAGAAGAAGAGGAAGAGGAGGAGGGCGGCGTTTTTGTAGTGGCTCTGTATGAGTTTCGGGCCATGGAACCAGGCGAGCTGGACTTTGATACAGGGGATCGCATACGTCTTATAAGCACTTTGGAAGATGGTTGGCTGGAGGGAGAGCTGCGAGGGCGGCGTGGTATCTTTCCTCATCGTTTTGTCAAAATAGAGGATGAAGGCCAGAAAACTGCAGATGAAACAAATGTTGAATTGGAAGAAAACAAGGAGAACAGCAGTGCATCTGAATACAGTTCAGACCAATTAAGTCCCAACGGGTCAGAGAAAGATCCTGAATGGACGACACATGAGGATCATACAGTGTGGGACTTGGACTATTTTGAGAGGACTGAGGAGCAGAGGTGGCAAAATGAAAACAAAAGCAATGGAGCTCAAACTAATCACGGTGGACGGACAGATGTGAGTAGCAGGCCTGACTCTCAGCCACGTAGACCTATTGCCCCAGCACAGAGGAGGCCTGAGAGACCCAAATCCAATCCTCCAGCAAGGCCCAGACTCCCAACTCGGCCTAGCCTGCCTGCACATAGCAATAGGCACCATGGCCCATCTCCTGGCACATATCAGTCCAAGTATACCAATGGAAACTCTCGATCGTTACAGCCCAAACTAACCCATAGCTTAACCCTTCCTAGCACTCAGTCTAGTTGGTCTAAAGACAGCACATACTACCAGAGTCCACCTACAGATGGTGCCCCCACCAATAACAAAAGTGCTAGTCTTAGTCAGGTGTTATTTAACCTTGCTCAGAGCCATAGGCAGAAGAAGCTAACTCGCCATGCTAGTGTCAGTGATGCTGATATGATGATGGGCAGTGCTGAGAAACGGGGTTCCCAGCAAATGATGCGTGGTTTCAATAGTCTAATGCAAACATCCATGACCTTAGATGCCCTGGCAACCTCAGCTGGTGACCTGGAGACAAAACTCTCCCAGCAGCTTTTTGAATTTGAGAAAAGCTTGACTACTTCATATAGTGATACTAACATGAGTTCTGGTGCTTGTGGGGACATGTCTTCTGTAGGTGACCTGGGCCAGAGATCCAGTGTCTCACGGCACTTTTCCATTCTGGACTTCAGCAATGAAAGCGATATAATCAGAGGCTCCATGCATTCACCAGTGTACCCTCTTTTGCAATCAAACTCTGCTTCTTCCTCACTAGAGAGGCGCAGGACCCTTCGTCCTCCTCCTCCACGTCCTAGAGTCCTCCGACCCTCAGCCCCACCTGCGTACAAACCAGCCCGCCCTGCTCCACGTCCCCCTCCTCGTTGCACAAGACAAAATACGGCTCCTCAGTCCAGTATATCTCTCACAAACAGCCCCATCTTCTACGCCCCTGACGAACCCGCTGTAAATCATGACCAAATAACAGAAGCACAGACTGAGTTTGGTGACCTTGCAGCTGCCCAGGAACATGAAATCCAGTGCCAGCTGGAGGCCGAGAAAGAGTTGGAGAGGGAGATGGAGCTGGAGAGTCAGAGACAGAGGGAAGAGGAGGAAAGGTACCAGCTGCTGCTACGGCTCCAAGAGGTGGAGCATGATATGGAGGCCTATGCCCAAACAGCGGAAGAACTCCGAAACATGTTGGAGGAAGAGGAGGATGAGACAGCACGCATGCAAGCCATGGAGAATCTGGAGTTCTGCAACTACACGCTGGAGACACTGGCCCTGGAACAGCAGCAGCTACAAGGTAAGACTGTTGGGCAATGAAAAGGGAGTGGGAGTATTTTTGAACATTTTATGCCTTTATTAGATAGTTAAAAGTAAAGAGACTGGAAAAACATGTCACGAAGGTCCTAGCCAGAGCCAACAAAAATGTCACTCCTTGTTCACATACATCAATGTAGATGTTTTCCTTTGGTTTTCAGTTTACCAGTTAGTTTGCTACCATCACCAAAGGGGTAGATGGAAAAAATGAAGAAAGGACGACAGACAAAGAAGAATTTGTTTTATTGATGTCATATTTCACTTGGTAGAGAGGCCCTGTTGCCTGCAGGGTAGTTTAAGAAGTATTACCAATTCACCAAAGACAAAATGTTAATATAACAGGAATGCAAAAATGAGCCATCAGTGCTTCCCAGATTTCCTCTTTGACCTGTTACTGTGACACACACACACACACACACTCACACACACACGCAAATGCACAATCACGAGGTATTTAAACCCCATATAAACTATGCAAACAAGACATCCCTGTTTACTGTCCACAAAGACTAACGGAAGGAGGATTGTTTATTTAAATTAAGAGTCATCATAACACTGCGTGTGTGTGTCCGAACATATTGAGGAATATTTTTTTGCCCATCAGTGTGAGACTGCAAGGTTTAGGTGAAGTAAAGGTAGATGAATTTGTCCTATTTTGAGGTAAGTTATTTTTTTCCAGGTGCCAACCTCATAGCCTGGAAAGCCATACTCATAATACACTTTGTGGATAAATTCACTAGCAAAGACTTAGCTGAGCGGAAGGAGGGTGTAGCCAGGCTACCAGCCTCAGGGGCTGAAAATTTAAGCTGCTGCAATCTGCTTTTTCCTTCTCAAACTGCAGTAAACTGTTACAGCAGCTAATTAAAGACTGTTTATAAAGAAAGGTCACACCAACACACAGATGCACCTGGAAATAAGGATCAGTTACATCTGTGTTTTACAATCACATTACAGTTTTTCAAATACGAATACTGTGAACACAAAAAATCTATTCTTGTCCCCAGTGTTTTCACATATGTGAATGACAGTAGTTACATGTAAGATTTGTGTTTTCAATCTTTTACTGTCTTGATGCACAGTGCTGTGTCTGGCAGCCCAACACTTTTTCACATAGGTACGAAGTGCATTCCTGCACATAGTGAGGGAGCAAGAAATGCACATGGGCCTCTGTCTCTTTTTCCACCCTCTCTCTGTCTTTGGTCCCCTCTCTCTCTCTTTCCCTATCGAAATGTCCTAACTCTTTCACCTTCCTTTAGTTTGCTCACTCATCCTTTCATCCTTTTCCTCCGTCATCGCTTCTTCTTCAAAAGCAGTGAGGAGAGGGGAAACATTGGCTGTGGTTTTCGGGATTTTTGTGCATTAGAGGAGAAATCATGGCCCATTCTCAAGTGGGACCTAGAGTGTGGTTGTGGCGAGCTGTGACATGGCCCATGGTACACTTCTCCACACTGTTGGTACTCGCTCGGGAAGCCAGGTCCAAGAGAGTGGCAGGTAGGCCTGAAACATAGATGATGTTTATCAGGTTATGTATCAGGCTGTTGTGGTGTTTCAGTCACTGTTGTTTAGTTTGGCTCTAATTTGACCCTCAGTCATGCAAATCACAACTGCCTGAGTGTTGAATATGCTTTGTTATGTCTTTTTGACAATTTACGTGAAAGATCTCTGTTAGATTAAAAGGTTATAGATTGGCTTTTGACTCTTGGAATATTTTGCCACGTTGGCAAGGTTGAAAATTATTGAGCAGGACTTTTTTTTTTTTTTTTTAGCCATTTTCATTTTCAGTTTAATCACTACCACAACCTGGTTTCTTTGCAGTATTTACATAAATTATGTAATAGCTCAATTTAATGCTATT
>JAQFJB010000014.1:10207180-10224692 GCA_029874875.1 Naso minor
GTTCAGGTTGCATTTTAACTTTAACAAAAGTTCCTAAGGTCTGTGGGTATGAATAGTGTACAGTCTGCTAGCAGTATTAATGCCATCTGTATGCATCGGCCTTTTCCAAAAATCTGGGAAAATACCACAAGGAAAGAAAATATGGAATCAAAATGCTAGCCTTATTTTGATGCTGTGTTGTTTTTTAATATTAAGTGCCTCATCCTCTATAAACACAGTACATGCAATGGAGAAAACAAAATTTCCTGACAGAGGAAGTACACATTAAGACAGTCACTAGTGCAGCAAATCAGCATGACTGACATGTCAATTGATGAGGCTCCCACCATTCTACCATTCAGCTCTGTACAGACATCCCTAGTGAAAACCCTCCAAAACCTGCCTCTCCCCAAAAAAAAACAATGATATATTCAGAAGAGTCCGAGATTCCCCATCCCTCTCCACACTCACTGACGGTGTCCTTTAAGTAGATTTTTCCCTTTTACTTGTTTTCTACTTCATAGTCTCTTTCAGTCAGTCATTACTCCAAAAAGAAACTTGTTGTAAACAAAATCATGTGGTTATTTTCATACGATTGCTCCTCCCTCAAATGCAAGGCAAAGTCAAACTGATAGACTGGGGTCAGTTTCTTTCTCAGTTTCAGTCAACTCACAAATACCATAACCTTATGACCTGCTGAAAGTTGGAATGTGAAAGTTAGGGTTGGTAGGTATACACCGACAGGAGTGAATTGCACTACTGCTTTTGCTGCTCTGGGTTTCAGTAATGACCTGCTGAACATGGCAGTGAAACAGTCAGGAAATAGCAAAAACAAAGAAAACAGGATACAAGGAAGGATGGAGCATTGTTAAAAAAAACCCTGAAAACATTTGGTGCCAAAGTCTGAAGCCCCTCAAAGGCAGACTGTGAAGTTTGTCTTTATCTTCCATCAAAGAAAATCTCCAGGCAGACTGTTTTCTTGCAAACAGACGTACTGGCCAATTGAAACAATGGGAGGGGCTGTTGGGCTAATCCTCCACTCATGTGACTCCACTCAATCATTAACCTAAGGAGGCCCCTCCTTCAATAACCTCACCCCCCCTCTGCTTCTACGATTCGCTAAGATAGCTGCGGGGAGGGTATGATTTAGTTACACTGAGGGCTGGGAGGTGCTTGGGCCAGGCAGTCCTGCCGAGGCAGTGGAGAGAAGGCAGAGAAAACAAGTGGGAGAGTTACAGACAATATGCCTGACAGGTGGAGTCTCCCACAGCGCTTTGTTATGGAATGCAGGACTTTGGAAAGAGGAAATAAGCCACGTTGAACCAGAAAGGGTATCAGCACTGGATATAGGCTGATAAAACAACAAGAAACATGAAGAGCCCTGTGGTTTATGGCAACCCGGTCATGTTTGGTCCAGTGGATTGGAACTATACAGCTGGTCCTCCAGTGAGGAGAGGGAAGAGTGTGGAGGAGCTGGGGGATGCTGGCTGGGCAAGAGAAAGGGAGAGGCTGGCCCATCTACAACATTTACAACAACTACAACAGCTACAGCTTCAGCAGCAACAGGTTGGATATCCTGGGTATGGAGTCGTTCCTCCTGGACAGCTGCAGGGACAAGTTATGGTAGTGAGTCCTGGTGGCCCAGTTTCAGCTCCTGGCTGCCCCATGCCTGTACATGGAGGCATGATGGTGCCTGCAGGTGGGCCAATGCCATCTCCAGTGCATGTGCCTGCTCCATGGCCAGTACAATGGGAGAATCAAGCCCAAATTAGACAGGACGTCTGCCGCCAACTCAGTTGGGAATATGACGACCGGCACAAGGCGGCGCTGAACGAGAAGAGGCCTAAAGGAAAGGATGTTTACTTCCACCCTGGTTCAGAGAATGGACACCTAGATGTGAGGATATCTGAATGGAAAGGCAAACATTGTTTTTACGAGGGCCCTGAGGATTGCAACCAGGATTACAGCAGAGTGCCACAAGAAAAAGACAATAATGCCTTAAGAACTCGAGAAGGGTACGGTAAACCGGTCGAGGACAGAAGAAGAAGGGATGACCGGGTAAGAGATATTGACCATAGTCCTGAACATTATGACTACAGAAGTCAGAGAGACTTGAATGATCATAAGGAAAAATACAGGGATCATTATGAGAGGAAATACAATGAACGCTATGAGAGCAGAGAACAACAATATAATGACAGCAGGAAACACCGCAAACCTGATCTCAGAGACTATGACAGTTACAGTAGTGAGTATGAAGACTTTAATGATCATAAAGACACCTATGCTCGCAGAGACAATTACAGGGACATTGATCACTACAATGACTATGATAGGGATTATTATGATTCCAAAGAGAATAATCGCTTTACAGAACAGGAATACAACCAGCGTAGAGAGGACCACTGTTATGATGAGCGAAGACGTAAGGACCATTACTATGACCAGCATGCAGAGGATCGATACGACCGCAGGGACAAATATAACTCCAAAGACAGGGATGTCTATAATCAAAGGGGTGAGGAAAGTTACAGTAAAGAAAGGGGTCGGTACGACCCTGAATTGGACGAGCACCGCAGTTATAGGGAAAGGGATCACTATAACAGGTACAAGGATACAGGTGATTACAGGAGAGATCAGGACTATGAATACAGAAGGAAGGACCACTACAAAACAATGGAGCACTATGAGCGGAGGAATGTGGACCACTACGACCATGAAAATCGAGACCACCGGGATTCAAGAGAAGGGGACCGTTCCCACTACAAGTCCCGGGACAGGTATCAAGATTTACGCTCGATATCTGTGGATGCATCATATGAGGAATACCCTAAAAAAGATCGCAAGACACACTGTGAGGAGTGGGTTGAGCAGCAGAACCAGAAGTTGGCGCTTAGGGAAATGCACTCTTTTGAGGATCCCATTGTGTACCGGCACAGTGACGAGCAAGAAAAAGGATATGAGTCCAGTGCTGGAAGCGTTGGTTCCAAACGGGGTCAAAAGCCCGTTTATGTAGGCTCACTAGATCGCAACAGCTTCTACAGGAAGACAGCTCCAAGCTCCCTGCGAAAGTCCCAGTATGCCACTACAAGGAAACAAAAACAAGGTAAACACAAGGATACTGTCACGTGAGAGAAGGTTCTCTGTATGCTGTATTTGCACAACATAAAGTTTACAGTATGCAATACGTACAACATTAGAGGATTCAGAGCAGTCTAAAGTTCATCAGTAGTGAGATAAAAGCCTCAGGTACATCTTCACATCACTACACAGATCTTAAAAACAAAAGAGGACACATGACTTGCAGTAGTTTATTAGTAAATTCCCAACTCTGTAGATAAAACAGGGTGGAGGAGTTGACTTTGTTTGGTGTTGCACTTCTTGTCATCAGTGACCTCCAGAAGTGCTCGCCTAATCAATGCTAGGGGCTTTAAAGTGCTTACTAGTCAGACTCCCCTCTTAGAAAATGTGTGTGCTGGAACCTGTGTGTGTGTGTGTATCAGTATCATCTATCTCACAGGAAAGTGAACTGTCAGGTATTTGTAGGTGTAAGAACCTGCAGAACGGGTTTTGTGGGGTCTTGGTTCTTGTTGTCAGTGTCTGCAGTTTTTATACTCTGCATCACTGATGTTATGTGCACACGTAACTGGTCTGTTCAGTTCTTGAATGACCGAATGATCAGTATTACTCAGAATTTCAGTGTTTGTCCATTTTGATTGTTGTCTTAGACAGAACTACATTTAAAAGCTTCCTCTGTTGAGCCGTAGAATTCATGAGGAGTGAGGTCTCTGTTATGGAGATAACTTTCTAGTATGTTTTGTATACAAACGATATATTTATTTACCACAGTTAAGCCTAAATGGTACAAAACCCATCAAGTACCTTAGTTGTCTGGATAGTCTTTTTTTTTCCCAAACAAAATTTGCAATTTGTGATTGTGAATGGAATTTTAAAAAATGTAAAGGAAAACTTTGCCAAATTGTAAAATATAAGGCTAGGCATCATTAGTTTTTATAAGACTCGGGGTCAGTGTGATACCTGGCTTCGTGTCAGGTTAGCAAAACAATTCTCCAACATTTTTACCTTTTTAGAGGAAGTTTGGACGACAGTAACATGTTTTGCAACCCCTTTTATGATTTAAAAAAATTGTACAATTGATCCAAGTCAAAAATAAGAACTTTGCCTGCCTAGTTGTAAACATAGGGTCTTGGGATTAATAGGGTTTGCTTGTGTTTGCTGATCAAGAGTAAAGTATCAATGACAAAAAACACCTAATACAACCTCAACATAGGTAGTTTTGTGTGTGTGTCTGTTTTCATGAGGAATCGAAGAAAGAGAGAGCATTCTCCTAACTCACATCATTGTGCCTGAAAAGAAGCAGGTGGCGCCCTGCGACCCCTCCCCCAGCCACCTAGAAACACACACATGCACGCGCACACAGTCACACATGCACACAAACACATACACAAAGTACACATCAGCCCCCACCTCACATCCATTTCAAGAGTCCAAGTATTAATCCCTAGCGTCAGCATGGTGAGTAGATGGCGGGGGTCTGTCTGGTGCCAGGCGGTGGCCAGCACTGGCCTGACTCCTTCACTGCAAGAGTAGACTGATACTCCGTATGTGTGCATGTGTGTGTGTGTTGGAGGCTTACTTGAGAGATGACGCCATTTTTCAAAACACACACACTTGCACACTTGCCTCTGCAGTATGTTGTCATCCCTTAATCTTGTTAAACTGTTTCAGCTCTGTCAGGGGTTCGGTCTGAGTACAGCATTTGATTGCAGGGCTAAAGACATTAGTCCATATTGTTGCAGGGCTTATTGGGTTTACGCCATGATTCAGTGACATTGAGGTGACGGTCCAGGCTTTTTGAGATGGCCCTTAAGCATTAGAAGGGCCTACATGCATGTTCCTTGTAATAAAGTTTTAAGTATTTGAACTCTCCCCTGGTCTTAAAGCCTATAGAGTCTATATAGCAGTTGTTAATTAATGTTTCATCTGACAAATATGTAGCTATTACAGTTCTAAATCTAGTTATGTATTACTAACTGTATGTATTGTGTGTGTGTGTGCATGTGCTACTGTTACAGGCTTGCATGTGGTATGTACATGAAAAGGGCAACATAGTAAGACCAATATTATTTGAAACCTATTAAATATGTAGGACTTTAGGTCCTGTATGCATCTTGACTTCTGCTTATGGTGCACTCTTGGAACTTCTAAAAATGTCCTCTGCTGTATGGGCAGCATTTGAGCGTGTGTGTGTGTGTGTGAGTAGTGTTTTGTCATCCTGCTATGATCTGGCAGCGTATGCTGTGTTGTCCTCCTTAATCCTTGAGCATTCACTACTATTGGTGGGCATTGGTGAGGTGGGGGAGTTGGGAGTTAAGACAGGAAATCTTTGGAAAAGATCTCAAATCGTTTAACAATATTGCTCTAAAGACGTCTTATCTCACTGCTGGCAAGAAGAAAAGTGTTAGTTGGCAAAAAAGATTTGCCAAAATCATTTACCACCACTGAATCTTTTACACGCATGATATGTTGGTTTATCTTTAGTCCTGCTTTTATTCTTTTTGTAGCCAAATTATGTTGTGAAAGCCTCATCTAGATATATTTATAAAAATTGCATCAAGTTTTGAACTCAAGTGCATTTCTTTTTCCTCTTTTTGGTTAATGTTAAGTTGCACAAGAATCCGTGTCTTGTTAGAGTGAATAAAGCTTAAAGTTGCTTCAAGGGTAATTTAAAATCCTCCATGATAATCAACCCGATATAATGAGTCTAACATCCAAAACAGGAAAGTTTTTGGTACATACACACATTCACAGTTTCTTTAGCACATCAGCGTTCACATCTCTGCATGCTTTGGTTTTGAGGTGGGTAATGTTACTCAGACCTGCGTAGGCAGCAAGAGTGATACTATCTGTGTCTTTTTTCAGAAACGTGGGAAAAGACAGCCAACTAATTTTTGTTCTAGTGGATTTTCCTTTTAACATCAAAACTCATGTACTCATGATAATATATAAGAAATGTCAATATAGCCAGTTTTTATAGATGTCACTGTTATGTGAGTACAATACACAGTCATGTTCAGAGGCAGTTTTAACTACTGTATAAATGACTCCTCTGTAAAACTTGAGTCATTAGGCTGCCTGAAATTTTCACATAACTTCTTGTGCTTCTACTTTGATAATCACGTCACTGTGTGTAGGACAGCCACTATGTACACTTGCTGCCTGTCATTTGAGTGAGTTGCCATTGACCTCTACTAACTCACAGAGACACCGTTGTTCCATCAGAGTTGTTTTCCACATTCTCTACAGTACACTTTCCAATCTTTCTAAGTTTTAGTCTATCACAGTTTGATGAAGAGACTTAAAACAAATGAATTTGTTTAAATGTTACTTGGTGGCTTTCACAGCTGCTCTATTTGATGTGTACCTACTTACAGTAGTCACAGGTGTTGAACTTAACTGTTATGACATTAGCCCAGTGGATTAATTCATTTACTGTACATGTTCATACGTATAGTGATTCACTGTCTTCTGTGGTAACATTGTAAAGACTCAATCTTTTGAGTAAATAAGGGTGTTAGTCTCAAACACTAGCTGGACAGAGCTGTATTTAGCAATGTCAATGCAGTATTTCTACAAAATGATCTCGTGTTGCATTTCAAGCATTAGTTTATGTATGTTTTGGTTTTAGTAGGACAGTTACTAAATATTGTTTTTTAGAGCGATAATGAGCTTCGTAATCAGGTGTTAGTGTCTGTTTGCTTCAGTTTAATTGATATTACAGTTGCATAGAGCAATAAACTTGCATCTAATGTGTGTTTATACTCATTAAAGGGTGTTTACATAAAGAAGCTTACTCTTTTATTTATAGGAATAATATATTAAATGAAGGGTTACAAGGAAGCATTGTGTTACCCTGTCCTGTTATTTGTAGAGTGCTATGAACAAAACAGTAGAGCTCAGTCCTCTCAATAGTTGTGGGAAAAACTCATAAAGCCCTTAGGCAGATCTTTGTCTTTACTTGTTTTAAGAAAAAGTGGCAGGTTACTGCTGCAAGTTTATGCATCTCAAAGTCTCAAGGCAGTTCTCACATACAGGTTATACTGAAAGAGTGACATTTTTTCACAGACAATAAAGGCATCTGTCTTCAGCATCTGCTTTTGCCATGTTGTAGCGCCAGTGTGTATCACCAACCGACCAATGAGACCCAGCAGACCTATTGTCCTCTCTTAAACTCTCCATCAGCTTGAACACAATACAGCTGTTTTGGTTGAAAATGTCCCTCGCTTAATGATTTTGGTTCCTTCCAAAGCGCTCGCTGCACATATGCAAAACTGATGGTCTCTTGAAGTAATTGAACATTGTTCATTATAGAAATGAGACGAAATGAGAAATTCCAAGGGAGCCAGAGATCACAGTCTTGGTCTCATTTGCAGTGCAACGTTGTCGCAACTTATTAACTCAGTTTGTTAATTAAACTGCAGCCTTACCCTCCTGAAGCTAGAAAAATGGATCTTTTGGTGTCCGATAGTAACTAAACTGTGGATTAAGTCTGGAGAAAAGCAGATTGTGTTGGCTACATGTGTAAAAACACAGCCTGCTGTTTTAATGACTCATGATTTAAATAGAGGGATGTTTTTACCAGGAAACAACAATGGTACAGAAAGGTTGCTGTGAGATTCTGCCAGGCGCAGGAATGTGACCTATTGACATTTGACCCTAAAAGAGATAAACAGGATGGTATGTCACTAAATAAACTCCCCTTTCTCCATTTTTAAGTGGACTTCTACTTTGTGCAACAGTTGGTGGTAAAAATCTGGGCAAAACTGCGACGACAAAGGCAAAATAAAAGCCCCTTTGTGCCTGTTCATTTATATGATTTAAAACAATACTTAAAATTTATGACTTTGTCTCTGCGTGGAAAATGGTCAAGACAAAGTTAATATGTGAAATGGCCACAGCTTGAGGCCTTAAGAGCCTTGCTAATATTTACACTGCTTGTGCTGACATGGTTATCTGAAGCCATTCAACAGCGTCAAGGATTTGATATAATACATCAAGTATTAATCACAAGTCACGGCTTGCAGGTTGTTAGGTAAACACTGTTGCCAGTGTTGGCATTTCCAAGAGTCTGGGATCTTGTATGAACTTATTCTCAAGTACACTTCATGTCCCAACTGGACTCACACACGCACACACAGTTTCCCATGTGATCATTTCAGCAAAGCCACTCCCTGCTCTTCAAAACTTGGCTTGATATGAGGAGGGCCCCCGCTATTTGTGTTGCCATGGCGACTGTGCGGTCTGCTGTGAACTTTGGAGCAGAACACACACACACACTGCGCCGATTGTGTTTGACCTTAGAGCGCTCTGTGTGGGGCAAACCTTTGACTTTGTTGCATGCTCACTTCAGGCACGCATTCATTTTAAACTGGATTTATTTCGGTTGTTCCGCAAATTAAAAGAATGTCATACAGAGCAATTCTCCAAACAGACGAAAAGAGGGAACATTTTCAAGATTAACTGGGTAGATTTGAAAAGTGTTTATACGTTTAAAAATAGTGCAAGGTAAATTGGAAGAATTGCAGGGGAAGATGTTAAATCGAGGTTTCATCTTTTTGATAGAATTCAGCCTGTCAGAGGAGGAGCCTGGTCAGGTGTCAGTGGACTGTGAAACATGAAACAGACTCATCACAGAAGTGGACCAGACAGAACTAGATTAGATTTTATTGAACTTAAAATTACGGTTGCAAATGTGAGGGCATGTGGCTCAAAAAGTGTCATTAAAAATGAAGAATTGAAGGAAGCACGACCGGATAAATAGGAAGCATACTGAAAGTGTCATTCTCCACTTTCCCAACACCAAAGGCTTCTATCTGGACAAAAAGAAATAAATCAGATGAGAAATCTTTAAACAAGTAATGATTTAAGCTTAGGAAGTTTAATGAAACTTGTGTGACACCTAACTTGAGTCATTGTCATGTGAAAGACAGAAATCAACTTGTGCATTGCGTTTAGGATACATAGTTAACTACAACAAACATACATTTGAGTCATGACTGATCTCAAGATATAATTAGGCTAGCATGGCAAGCACAAGTATTTGTGAGTTCATACTGAAAAAGTGACAAAATAAAGTATACTGAAAGTAGACTATGCATGCAAAATATAATTAGTTTTTGAGTGTGCTGTTGATGTATGCTATTCTCCCACAATGCAGTGCAAAAGCTGTCCATTGTTGCAGTTTTACTCATACTACATACTATGACAGTTAGGACTTAGCATTAGACTTAGCATGTTGATGCAGGACACTTGTTCTTTCTTCACAGTAAACAGCTACAGTCCAGCTCCACGTTTTATTGCATGCTAGAGTGGTCATCCTCCGTAGTGTGTGTGTGTGTGTGTGTGTGTGTGTGTATGTGTGAGAGAAAGTGTGTGTGTCTGTGTCTGTGTTTAATGATGGTGGGTTCCCATCCATTCTCATGGTAATTGGAGGTCTGGAATGGAGTTTTTGCAGCGGGACGCGCAGTCCTCTAGCTTAGGAGCTGGACTTCAGATTGACAATGGACTATCGTAGAATGGGTGGCGTTGTTTGAACCGCTATGTGTGTGTGTGTGTGCGGGGGGGTAGTGTGCATGTTTTTGAAGTGGTTTGAAGAAAGTTTTGAGCAGCAGGTGGGTGAAGCCTCTTTTTCTTTTCTCCCTCTTGTTTTCATTTTGTCAGAGTACGAGGCAGTGAAAATATGACCCTTAACGGATCAGTAAACTTAGTATAAATTAGCTTTTAGTTTGTGTTTTTATAGGTGAGATTTTGTTGGAATTTTACATTATATAAGTGATTATTAGAGAAGCATTGATACTAAATTGTAAAACTAAAACTGCAGTAGTTTTTTTAATCTATTTTTTTGCTGTCTAAAACTTAACCAAATTGACAAACTAAATCTGTTTTTCTGTGATACCAAATTAAAATTTGAATGGTTACTAGATGCATCACTGCATGCATTAAAGTTGGTTAAGCTAAAGGAAACAGTAAATGTCTGGAACCTTTTGTCTGGGTAAGCTCAAACTTGCAAAACTGAAGCTGAAAAGCTCTAGATTTTTTAAAAATGAATTAATCAATGAATATTAACCATAAATCTGTAAAAGTTCATCCCAGCAGCGCTTAAGTAATCTGTGGCCAACTTAAAGCCCTGCATTCTGAGCTGTCATTTGTTTGTGCCAACTGATGCCACTACTTTGTTTCTGTTTAAATCCTTCATGAGCTGTGACTGTTGTCACACCGAGTGGCTGAAGACAGAAGGTGCAGTGTAGTGAGAGATGCATTTCATTTTAATGTGCCATTAAATCCACTCCCTGCTGTGACTGCCCCAGAAACCCAGCCTGCTGTGTATTTTTAACTATGAGCTGAGTGCTGAACATGATTCATAAGGTTCAGTAACTGCAGTTAGGAACTAGTTCAGACTAGAAACTACTGTGTTTACAAATCGCCTGATTGCTGTGAAGCGTTCAGGCTCCTGTTTTAAGAAGCAGTTTTACTGAATTCTTTTGATTCTCTGTTGAGTAAATCTCCAAACCTTTTTCCAAAGTTAGAACTTGTGCTGAGAAGAGGTTTTATTCTGCCAGACATATCCAGATGAGTGAACAACTTTACACAATGAATTCCACCTGCTGCTGCGTCTGCATTGCATTCATTTAAAGCTGGGACACACAGTCCCTGAGTTTCTGTTTACACTAGTCTTTGATAGAAGTAAGAAAAAAAAAGTTTTCCAGTGTCTAAATTAAATATTACATCCCTTTGTGTCAACATTTTTAGGCAATTCTTGCAATAAAATAAAATTGCTGGTTAAAAATCGCTTTTGTGGATTTACTGCATCTTGTGCAAGTGCATTTGTTAACACCAGAGCTGCACTGGCATTTCATTTTTTTTTACTGTCAGAGTTTTCAAAAGTTTTATATATATATATGTGTGTGTGTGTGTGTGTATGTGTGTGTGTGTGTGTATATGTATATATATATATATGTATATATATATATATATATATATGTGTGTGTGTATTGTATTTATGTATTTATTTTTATTTATTTATTTAACATTTTCTGTATATGCTGTAGTGTTCTTTTTAAAAAAGTCAGATCATTGCAGTTGCTCCATAAACACCAACCAAAGCAAAATAACACTGTAGGACTTAAATCATTTCATCCGAACAGGTTAAATAGACTCAGAATTACTAAAATCCTTTTCAAGTTTTTTTTTAATTGCCCATTACAAGTGGATTGGGAGGAATTAGGAATTCAGTCAAGGGGGGGTATTAATTCCCTTCCTCTGCTTACATTAACCCAGAAGCCCATTTATTTCAAGTCTTTGTTTTATTCCCCAGGTCAGCATCTGAATGCAACTCATTTACTAACCATCGTGGTTCTGGATGTTCCCTCCCCATATGTTACATAGAACTTCCATGTCAAACAAACTCTCATGTATACTGTTTCTTTCCCTGAATGTGCCATGCATAGATTTAATTTAATATATATCATAGCCTGTCGTTTGTATAAATGCTACAGTGATGTTATCAGATGCAGCCAGTCCTCTGTCAAATTGCAGATATTGAATTAACAGTCAACATTAAGCTGATGACTTGAAAACATTCCTAACAACTAGCAGCAGCAACTTTAATCTTTAAATGTGAAGTATAATTCATAGATCACTTTGTTTTTCTAGTAAGAAACCTCACTAGTTACCGTCTCTGGCTTGGCACCATAATGAGGTTTGTAGCAGCAGGTTGATGTTTGTACTGAGTGATTAGCTGGCACCCAGTCACAGGTGTGTGATTCAGGAGAAACTCACTGACTGTTGTGTGGGTGTTTCCTGTTGCTGCTGACTGGGTGACACTGGCAGATCCTGTTCGACATGCACCTGACTTCATGTGAATGTGTGTTTGGCAAGTCATCTTTCTTAATCAGTAGTCAGATGTCAAATGTTTTGGTATAAATTCAGCCAGTTTGCTGTACAATAGATTTAAAAGGGTGTTTCAGGCCTTTTGTTGTGTGTGTAGCTGCTTTAAATTACTTCACAGAACAAAGAAAAGTGGAATTCCACAGAAGTGGGTCAAAATCTGCTCATGCGGTTTCACAGGTTGCTTATGATGGAAATGGCTGCGTATTTAAACATGTGAAGTGGAGCATATGATGTGGTTGTGTGTTTGCATAGAGCATCAAACGTGGGAATAAGCCGATTGATTCAAATTAAAACTCTGAGTCTTTTGTTTTCAGTGTCTCTTTGTTTTGTATTGCTGCATGACTTTTAAAACCTATTAGTGGACTACTTTCTCATGAGTGGGGGAATGCTTGAGTGTTGGCAGTCAGCAGAGCAGCAGTGGTGGATGATGCGGGGGCGATACGGTGCGCGCGATGAGAAAAGCTCCTTTGAGTCGAGCCTGAGCCAAGTCACGTGAAGAAGAGTGAGACAGGGATGAGGTCAGGGTGGGAGGGAGGGAGACAAAAGGCATGCAGCCAGTGGATAAGATACTCAGTTCATGGAGTATGATATGTTGAAATGTTGGTCTCAAAATGTAAAAATTAGATTTTAAGTTTCGCCATGTCTTATGCATCATCACTCATGAGAAGTGTGTGTTTTGGAGCAAACTTTTCAAGTACATTTAACTGCTTTTGAGTGATTAAAACAAAGCTGTGATGCTGTAGCTGTCTTGATGTGTGTGTGCGTGTGTGTATAGGGCACTGGGTCACATGAGGGTAAGCAGAGTTAACTTCATTAGCATTCGACAGCATCTGTTCGAGGAGCTAGGGTGACGTCATCATCCTCCGTCAACAAAACAAAGCACATGCTGCGTCTTCCCCAACTGAGATACAAGCTTAAAATATTAACCTCCAACCACAGCAGCGTGTCCACTCTATTGATTTGCTAAGACAATCCCCCAAAATATCCCACTGACCCATGTTAGCCTAACTTATAGTACAAACCTAGCATCAGTGCTAAACATTAAGAGAGTAGACATACAGGTGCTCCTTGGTTACTTCCAGTGTACTGTACTTATTCCATCTTGTGGAGAGCCCATCGCACAGTGCTGGAACAAAGTCCCAATAAAAAATATAAATTGCTGGTCGCCTTTAAAACAGTCCTACAGTTTCTGGAGGATTTGTACTATTTAAAAATCTGGCCAGGTTATAGATTTCATCATTTGTACACATGGAAATTAGGTCCACTTTGACTTGGTATCCATTTTAGACTTGCTCACACGTCCTCTCTTACTTTCTTCTTTCCTCCTTTCATTCATGATTATTTCTTCCTTGTTTTTGACCCGTAGGCTTGCACATTAAGAGAGAACAACTCGCCCATTCAACTCATAAACGTTACAGAATATAGATGTGTAGGCATTTTATTCCTCGGCTGAGTCAGTCCATCAAATGACAATTTATGACTTTATGATCAGCGGCTTTTAGCTTCAAGGCTGTTTGTTTCCACTGAAGCCATAAATCTCAGAAAATGGATAAATAATTTCCAGAAGTGGAAAGTGCGAGAGTGTGAACTATGTTCACGTGCAGATTTGTTGTTCTAGTGACTAATTACAGAGGTGAGATTCTGGTGTATGTGCCATCGAAAGTGCTTATTTGTGGCTTCTTGATGTGTTATTTTCAAATAGTTTATGCAGATTCGACTGAACAAGGGAATAAACTGTAAGCAAGACAGTTCAACAAGAGATACAGAAGATGGGACAATTGAAGGTGTTTGTAGAAAATGTCCAACTCTGTCTTTGATTAAGTAATATTTCGTACAACGTGCATCATCGGTCTCCAGTACAGTCGTCTGTCTTCTCTCAGTCCCTCTCTAGCTGCCTCCTCTTTAACGTGTCCCCGGTCCCTGAGAGCCTGTATGTCCGTACTTGCTGTCACAGGCCATTGTGCCACACACAAAGAGCCTGAGTCCACTCCAGTTTTGGATCCATTCATAAAAACCACTGGTGCATGAGTCGGGCTCTCCCTCCAGACCCAGGCATCCCCAGAGATCATCCCTCTGGTACTGATAGCAGAGACATTGATCAAAAGCTGGTCAGACAAGACAGAGAGTAAAGGGAGGACCGGGTGGGTGGGCAGATAGGACTATGTTTGGATTCAATGAATGGAGATGTGGGCTGGGAACGTTTTTCTCTTTGCTGTTTCTCTTTCTGGACTTTGTCATCAGGAGAATAGCCCCTTTGTGTCATCTTTTTGCTACAACAAGCTTTGTGCAATGCCAATTTTACAGCTATCAATGGACAGAGATCGATGCACAAAGGAATTCGTTAATCTATATTCTTATGTAGTTGATAAAAGCGAAGTGGCTGTAACATCAAGTACTGATAGAAGTTCTAAATTCTCAATCTGTCTCCTCTCCTGTCTTTTCAGAAATGACCCTCCTGTCGTCTGAACCCAAAACTCTTGACTCCACCCCAACCTCAGACTCCACCCCCGCAGTCGGTACCGAGGATCCCGAGCTGAGGATGCTGGAGAAGAGGTCGAAGGTCATCGAGGAGCTGCTGCAGACGGAGAAGGACTACATCAAAGACCTGCAGATGTGTGTCGAGGAGATCATTGAGCCAATGCAGAAAAAGCAGGTAAAGACATTAAAATCATTCTGCTCTTGAATTAAAAACTAGAGCATATACGTCTGCCTGGATCCCTCTAAAATTGCCCCTTGCTGCCTCCTCCTAATGGCTATGTTGTTAGTCCTCTAGTTGTTTGTTGTACTGACAACTGACTTGAGTGGAGGACGGGACGTACCTGCTAACATAGCAGAGAATCATCAGAAACTTGGTTTAAGTGTTTACATACCACATGGTAACATGGTTTCTGTCTGAGTCTTCCTGCTTACATAATCAAAACTGTGATGGTGTCTGAATCAGATGTTAGTTTACAAATGTAGAAACATAACCAGGAAACTCCAAAAGACAAACTGTGAAAATCTGTTAACATCCAAGAGGAATATGTCACTCTTGAATCACTCTTTCAAAACTGTCTGTGTGTTTTCCGTAGGTGAAGAATGTGGACTTTGAGGGGCTCTTTGGCAACATCAACTCCGTGATCGACCTATCACAGCGCCTGTTTGAAACGCTGCAGGAAACAGACTCTATTGGTAAGAAGTCAGTATTTTCAAGGCGGATGTCTTATCAGTGATTGGTTTCACCCACAGTCCAATCAGATGGCATCTTTCTGCACGCCGCACTTTTCACCCAGGAGACGTTTTGACCATTAACTGTCAACTGATAAAATTTTAAAAGCCAGCAAAGACTTTGAATGCATGTTGACAGCAGCCACTGATTGAGGAAGTACGTAAAATGAAGGAGGATAATGTGATACAGTTGCATTTAAGTCATCAGTTACTTGGTATTGCCACTTAATAGCTCAGATTTCAGTTTGTACAAACCTATCTGCATTTTTCTGTGTGTGTGTGAATTGTAGTGAAATTTTTAACAAGTAAGCGGTAATCTCCTTTTTTTCCCCTTCGTTGCTATTTTGCACAAATGTGTATCCTTACGTTTTCGCATCTTGTCTCTCTCAGGAAAGGTATTTCTGGACTTCAAAGGTGAGCTGGAGGAGGTGTACAAGATCTACTGCCAGAATCACGACGATGCCATCTCTTTGCTAGAAAGCTACGAGAAAGACGAAAACATCCAGCGCCACGTGCTGGAGTGCCTGGAGAGGCTGAGGTGAGTCACTGAGAGGAGTAGAAAATGTCTGAGAGGGTCATTTCCAGTATAGATTTCATCTTTGACCCGTGTGTTTGACGTAAAAATAATAAAATTTAAAAAAAATCTTTTCCCCACAAGTGAAAAAACGTGCATGTTCGTGAGTGTTTAAGCATGAAAACATGACAGAGTGACCACTAATAAAAATATTTTGGGGTGAATAAAAAATGAACTATTCAAGGCTGTTTGCGTTTATGTTTTAGATCAGTAAGTTCAAAAGTAATGGGAACTGTTTGTGGTATGAAAGCCTTGTTAAAATTTAACTCGATCAGCACACTTTGAACTTAACTCGGTTTTCAAGTAAAATAATAATTTCACAGCGGTGTCAGGGAAACATTTAAGACATTTAGAGTTTCTGTCGTCACGGTATATGTTTGGAAAAGTCATGCTGTTTTGGAGTTTAAGGCTACAGTAAATTTTCCTGTAATGAAATTAATCATCTGTGAATTGTGATTTATGTTGGTGGTGTCACCCTGTACAGTAATGAACTATTATTATGAACTATTTTTTCAGTCTGAAAAATATATTTGCACTTAGAGTCTGTCATTTTTCTGTGAAGACATCTTTGGCGCACTCCTGCTGTGTGTCTGCTCTCACAATGTTCCCGTGGCGCTCAGTAATGTGTAGCAGTCAAAGAATGTACCCTACCTGGTTTCACCTGTCCAGTTTCACTTCAGTGACTCAGACACTGCTGTAAAAGTCCTCAATCTGTGTTTGAAGATAAACAAAGGTTGTGTTGGACCGGAAGTTCTAGAAAAAAAAAAGGGCGCTGGTTTCTAAGAAGAAAGGGTGCTTACTATCAAACATTTGTTATTGTTGAAGTGCTTCAGCTTTTTGAAGCTCAGTGTTTTCGTCCTTTCGTAAGTTTACAAGAATGTACTGAGCTTCGTCATGAAAACAATACCCTTATCGAAAGAGTGTGTGCCGCTGTTGAAATATTTACAGCTTTGAAAAGGTCACGTGTTCTTCCATTTTCTAGAAACTGTCGAGCTTTACTGCAGCACTGGGCCTCTGTCCAGCTTCAACAGGGAGTTCAAAATAAAACCAGAACAGCAGGAGTTCTTAGCTTGACTGTTTCTTTGACCTTTCAAAGTTAAATTGAAGTCTGTAGATTTTTATCTCTGCAAAGGCAACATCATAGGTTTATAAATCCTGTTTTTGTCACCTTTCTCTTTCCCACTTCACAGGGCCATATATCGCGAGTGGTAAGTCTCCAAAAACGAGTGTCGTCATGATTTCCAGCATGAGAATCTTCTTGACCGCGTGCTTTTTGCTCACTAACCCCCCTGAACATTAACTGTGCATGTGTTTGTGTATGTGTGTGTTTGATAGCTGAGTGCTGAAGACTCAAAAAAACATCTTTCGCTGCCATTTTGATTTCCCTTCCTGCTCTGAAATGGACTCATTCATATTTTCTTGGTGGTGCTTGCATGTGCATTTGTATGCTGTATACCATGGTTGTGAGGGGAAATGATGTCCATGTCTCTTCTGTGGACAAAAAAGTCATTGTTGATCCTGGAAAGCACTAATGCCATCTTCTGGACAAAATCAGCAAGTGCAATTTATAGTACCAGATATAGTCAATGTTATTTATCAAAAAAGCAATCAGTGAAAAGTACTTTTCTCAGTATTTTAAGCTTATTTTTTATGTCTCTGACCTTTTTTTTAAAACCAAAAGTCCACCTTTAATACCATAAACGTGAAATTACACCTGTGTCTCCTCTATTAACTAAGTCATAAACTGCGTGAATATTTTTATTTTAGTTTAAACTGATAACA
>JAQFJB010000014.1:10232987-10244438 GCA_029874875.1 Naso minor
TTCTCTCCTCCTCCTTTCTCACTCACGCCTTCTCTCCTCCCTCCTTCCCACTTGCGCCGGTAGGAGGGACAGGAGGACTGCCTGCGCCGGGCTCCGCCGGACTGCGCCGTGCACGAAACTTGCAAAATGCACCTGGACACACCCCGTAGACTGCGCCCGGTCTACGAAACTAGGGCCCTATATGTTGTTTAAGGTGTCAGAACGTTGGCAGACGTGTGTTCTTGCTAAAAGTGCAACTGTGTCAACATCACTATAAAGTGCCTTTGAGACTTCACAATTCTCCAAAATAAAAAGCTGAGATTTTAACTTCATATTCATTGTAATAAGTAGACCTTAGGCTGTTAGAAATGCATGTTGGTCAACACACGTTTTATAAATTTACTGCGAGCAGACCGCCAAATATGTTCTCCCTGTCACAGACAAATTCAAAGTAGAGTAAATAGCCTACATTTTCATTGCATAGTGATTATAAAATGTACATTTTCAGAAAGAAATGTAGTCCTTTTTAGTAAATGGGAAAATAATTTTAATAATGATTAATTATTGCAAATATTTGTTTCCCTCTAAAACCTGTGATAGTTGCACTTTCTTTTCTAAATAAAATCTAACAACATATCATGACACTTACTTTTTAGGATTAGTATTGAAACATTGGTTTGAACTTGGGAAAATACATGTCACTTCAAACCAGACTAAAACCCATATATGGCTGGTCCCGTTTGGTGAATGTTTTGGGGTTTTTTTGGCCAATGTGTTTTAATGATAGTTAAAGGTAATGTGTGACATGAGCATGTTTGGGTATTAGTGGCTGTTATGTGGTAGTCTTAGTAAGTCAAGATATAACAGGATATATAATATAGTTGTGCTTCTAAGAACAACAGGGTGTTTGCATTATGTGGCGCAGTGAGAGGGATGAAGAGTTCTGTGGGCCTGTTATCTTTTTTTAAAAAAAATTGTCATAGATGAAGCTAAATTATAGACCACACAGAGGTACTTCTGAGTGCATTTTCAAATGCTTCCAAATAAAGTTAATGATATCTCATTGGAAACAAACCTAAAATGTAGATAAATGTAATCATATTCCTGACAGGAGGTCTCCTCTGTCCTCTTGCTGTTCTGCTGCTAGAGGAGGGGCTGGTTGTCTCAGTCAGCTGCAGTGCACAAGAGTTTGTGAGGTTTCAGATTCGTGGGAAGCTGAGCTAAACGGTTAAACAGCATACATACAGTTTCCTTTATGAACTAGTTTGTAACAATGAGCTGTTAGCTGAAGAGCTGCTGTGCTTGTGACTGTCTCAAAACTGATCTGTAGAGATCATCTCCTCTCAAATATAAACGGACCTAATTGTCCCTTCCAGGACCAGCCAAAAAAAAAAAAAAAAAGTGGTTTGAAATAGCGATGACTTTTACTTCGTCTTTTGGTATCACCAGGACAGCTGCACAATGCAAAAACAAGAGGAGGTCTCTCCAAAGTTGGATAAGCTGTGCACCAAATTACATATAGTTGTCCAACAGCATCAGGCTTGGCAAGAGTAAAATACAAAATTTTTAAAATCCCTTTGCCTATACAAAATGGATGAAAACCCTAGACCTGTGCTAAGAAATAGAAAACAGAAAAATTGAAAGGGTATTTTTGTCAAATGAATTTATCTATTGAGTTATTTATTCATTTATTTATTTATAAGTTTGGCAGTTTCAGTCCTTTATATCAGACCAGCTTTGTGCCAGCACGAAAATACAAAAATAGAGCCCCAAGGTTAAGTAAATCTTAGTTCTTCAGGCTTGCTTGGAAGTATGGGAATGTACATTAAAATAAGTTTTAACAAATGGTGCTATTATATATAAAACTCAAGCAACAATTAAAGCTGCAAGCAGTGTTGAACAGGCCCTCGCACCCCCGCGCCCGTCGGGGAGGGCCACAGTCGAGCTAAAATCATGTACAGACAATAAGCTCTATCTGCAACACGACCATTTCATGAAAATGATACAATGACTTTGATAACAGGCTTTCTTCTCGTTCCCAGTCGGGGTCGCAATGTGTGTGAGCTGTTGTTGTCATGTCAGTCTTGACAGAGGGGCATTCTAAGCACACATGTAAAATTTCAGACAAATTGGATAACGTAAAGTGAGTTTACAACAACTTCCTGTGCATGGCAAATAACGCCGTCATCGTGGTGCCGGTGTTTGATGAAATCTCCCACGGTTAATTATTCAGCGTCGTGAACCACACCAAGTTTTGTCCAGACTGGCCAGTGAATATATGAATTAAGGGACTTCCTGCCTCATTGCGACTTCCCTGAGTTTGTGGTGCCGTTGTTGCCACGCCTTTTGATGAAAACATACCAAATTTGTAAAATCACATCTACAAGAGTGTAACACTTACAAACCTAAAGTTGAGGTCAAAATGGTCATCTTACGAGGAGTTATGCGTTTAAGTATAAAGTGTTTTATTTCCTGCAGCCACTAGGTGGCGCTATGGGCAAAAGTGAGTATTGTCACATAGATGTGTTCAGGGTGAGTCTCATGAAACATGTTAAGTTTGGTGCTGATTGGCCAATTTTTGTGGAAGTTTTAATAATTTGTTTGTTCATGGCGGCACATTTAAATTTGTTGTGCCACCACAGACAATGAAATCTCACCATGTTCACCAAATGTCATCAACAAAGCCTTAAAGTGGAAATGAAATATGGAATAATATAAATATATTTTTTCTTATTTTTACCTGAGGAAAGATATGGCACCGAATTCAAAGTTTGTATTTATCTAGTATTGCTAGAAAACCCGAAAGTAATTCACTCTTTTGCCAATAGTGCGCATCCATCTTCACACAAGCTAAGCGGTTACATCACGTATGGTTCTGGTTCTGCTTGTGGGGAGGACAAACATTACATTGCCGGTGCGGGTGGACCTTCCTAGCTGTTTTGATGGATGAATGGGAGCTTGGGATTTCTCATAAGGAAATGAAAACACAAGAGGGGAACTATTACGAAGGAAGTGAGAAGTAAACTTGGTGAAAAGTTATTTTTTCCAAGGCAAGACTAACTTTATCATCTCTTAATGAGGAGGAAGCTCTTCGTTTCCAAAATAATGTTACCGCGTTACTATGTTACTTTAAAAGCACCAACATCTTGGTGGTGTCTCACATTAGAAATAAAAAGACAGTTTTGTTCACTGACAAGTGGATGGACGCATGTTTATCGACCCAAACTGGTGACCGTACCTACATTAGTTGCTGACTTTATAGTAACGTTATGCCGGTTAACGTTAATCTTTGACATCAGTGTTGTGAACAGACAACTTAATGGAGACAAGTTAAACTCACTCACCTACTGTCTCCATCAAGTTCTCGGTTCACATTGATTTGAATGATTAATGTTGGCCAGCTTTACACTAATGTCACCATGATCATCAGCAGCTAATGTAGCAAATGTTAGCCTAATCAAGCCGTCAGTTTGGGTTGGTAAACATGCGCCCGTTCATTTGTTAGTGAACGAAGCAGTCTTTTTTTTCTTGACACCACCGAGATCTTGCTGCTTCTCAAGTAACTTAGTAACACAGTTATGTTAACATTATTTTGGAAACGAAGAGCTTCCACCTAAAGAAAATCGGTTAATAAACTAGATGACAAAGTTAGTCTCGCCTTGTCAAAATAACTTTTTACCACGTTTACTTCTCACTACCTTCATTATGGTCTGTCTCTCAGGTTTGCATGTCCATGCGAGTAATCCGAAACTCAGAGTCGTCCATCAAAACAGCTGACAACCAGTGATGCAGTGTATGTCCACCACATTGACAGTAGGTCCCCCGGACAAGCAGAACCACGTGACGTCACTGCTTGTGTAAAGATGGCTGCGCCTTACTGGCGAAAGAGTAAATTACTATCTGGTTTTCTAGCAATACCTGATAAATATAGTTTGAATTTGGTGCCATAACTTACCTTAGGCAAAAATCAAATGAACTGCATTCATATTGTTCCGTGTTTCATCTCCACTTAAGCCTTTCCTTACCAAATTTGAGGTTGTGGGGGCACCCACCTCAGAGTAATGCCTCAAAATATGAAACACGACATTTCCTCTTGATACTAGGTGTTACTGTGACTATCAAAACAAATTTCTATATGGATGTGTTCAAGGCAAGACACTCGTGAAACCTGTGAAGTTTAGTGAGGATCAGACCATGTACAGTGAAGTTAAAGCTGTTTTCATTTAATTTCCTGTGTTCTGGCGAAACATCGAAATTCACTGCCCTGCCATGAACACGCCCTTTTACAAAAATTCATGATTTATACAACTTCAAAACATCAGTGCCTTAAGATGATCTACACCAAACTTCAATTCAATTGGATGAAATCCCTAGGAGGAGTTGGTTAAAGTCTAATGCCTGCAAATCGTTTCCCAGTTAAGATCGATCTTGAGGACTTTAGAGCCCACCTAAGAACTGGTCAGTTAAGAAGGAGCGCTAAGAAAAGGGTTTCTCCCAGACGAGTTCTTAATGCCCTTCCTATGGGATACTTAAGATCCTGCCAAAGAAGCTGTAAAAGAAGCCCTTAACAGGAGCTGTCCACCACTGTGGTGCTGAAACTAAATCAATCGATGCCAGGCTAATCGATGTCATTAAAGGCTCTCAAATGAAGTTTTGATGTAACAAGTGGCGTCATAATCATCCCCGTCAGTAAAGAAATGCTGCAAATGAACACGGAGGTAGATAAGTTGCCCAACCCCGATAATAATACTATTTGCAGGCTGAATCCACACATCTCCCAGTCCCCTGTGCTGTTCTGTCTATTTATTTTATGTAGGGTATGTCCCGTCAATTTGCCCTGTGTATGATATGTGCTGAACCAATTGTCTTGCTCGCATTGCCCATCGCAAATATGTAACACCATTTATCACCCACCACATAATCAGCACATAAGTCATTCACAGCCCAATGTGGTTTCCACACAAAGGTGCAATTATGCACGCGGCAAAATGTCTGAAAACATTAACTAACCGACTTAAGTCATGCCTGATAATCCGGATAAAATGCAGGAAAATAAGAAAATGACAACATAAAATGAAATCATAGAAATACACACAATGCCATGTGATCCCAATAAACATAATGGAGAAATACGATAGGACAGGCATTGTTTGGGTGCGTGCGTTTCATGGGGGTAAACTATCTCAAATGTGCATGCAGATGTGAGATGGATGCAGAATAATCATGTTTAATGATAGGCATGATGATACACTTTACACTTACACTTTATACTTATGTACTCCATATGTCATACATGGACTACAGTGAGGTGCTTTACATACAAAGCATACAACAAGAGGTAAAGTGAGGGACACCAGGCCTGCATCAAATAGCAAAACACAATAACAGTACAGCATAAAAGAATTCAACTCTGATACGAGGGAAATAAGGTAAAATGATTAAAACACATGAAACTATATTACATGGAGGAGAGATTTTCAGGTTTTCCCTGATATTAAACACTAAAGTGGGGCGGGGTGCATAAAAGAAAATGAAAAAGGGGAAAACACAATGAGGACAAACAATGCACACTGTTTTAATATCTCCTTGCTTAGTGTAATATTGATTTGCCTGACGCGGCTGGATCTGTGAGTGTTTGGTTGCTAAGAAGACTGTTACGAGTGGGTCGGCCCAATCTTACATCTCCTTCTTAGTGAAAGATCATCTTAGGCTAAGTGCAACTCTGGGAAAGACATTTTTCTTTCACGGGAGGCTTGAGTGCGTTCTAAAGAAGCATTTAGCGCCAAGATCTTCTTAACTGGATTTGGGAAATGCGGCTAATGATCTTATTTTGAAAATTCAACTCAAAATAGCCGGCTTCCTGTCAATCTGACAAAAAAAGTCCATATCTGTTTGTTTTGGCATGCTCTACATACCTACCAAATTTCTTCATCCTAGGTCAAACCATTGATTTTTCATGATTTTTAAAAAGTTTCTAGGTGGCACTGTGGAGCCATTTTGCCCGCCCATGTCCAAGACCCATAAAATATGAAATTTTTCACCAGGCCTGAGGCGACTGCCAAATTTGGTGAGTTTTTTAATATGATTAGGCCCCCAGAAAGGCAATTTATTTGGTAAGAAAGAATAATAATTCCTTCAGTTCCAATATGGTCCCTCACCGTCGGTGCTCATGCCTGTAATGACACTTGCAACTACGAAAAACATTTTCATTATCATTCAGACAGCATCACGGGAATTTGCAAGAACAAACAGTGCAATACTAATAGTATTTTGCAGCATTGCTGACACTGACAATTGACTTCAAACTGATTTTAAAGATTTAGAGAAACCTTTACAGTCCATGTAGAGAGAGTGTGGCCTAGCATTAGCTTCTTTTTGCATTCCTTGTTTTTTATGAGGGTTGCTTGAGTTAAAATGATTCTTTATGGGGTGGCTTGCTCACTGCTTTTACTTTTGATGACCTCGACAGGAGTAAAGGTCACATGACAAAAAACAACAAACAGGGTCACATGTAAGCTGTCAGATCAGTGCAGGGTCCAAAAGACTAACAAGGTGGGTGGAGTGTTTGAGGGTCTTCATGTTATTTAGGACTACCTGACCAAAAAGCAAACCACTGGTTCTATCATGGCCAGAGTCTACATCAACATAATGGTCTCCATAGCTTTACTCTTACAACTGTGTGCACTCGCGGCATTTGGACAGGAATACTATGTAAGTATGTCCATAGAATAGGATGAATTCAGTTTGCATGAGCCATCATCTTTCAGTAATTATTAATATTACATTAAAAAAAGAGTTAACTTGATGTCTTGCAGGTTATACCAGAAATGGAAGACACTGGTGGTAAAAACACACTTCCTCAAGGTCCCTTTAAACTAACACTTTATCATTCTTTTAAACATCTTGAATGTTTAAGTGATTCTCTTTTTCTTCCAGCTTATGAGTACAACTATTATCAAGATTATCCCACCCTAAGCCCTGCAGAAGAATTTGATTTGACTGTTGGCGACTGGTTGTATGAACTCCTGGATACCACAGGTAAATGACCTTTTGGCAACATTTGCCCCTCAAATAGTGAAGGTTAGGGTTTGATAGCGTTTGTACACTGAATGCATGCAGTAGTTAATTTTTCTATCTCCTCTGAGGTAAGATGCTTAGATCAGGAAACCAACACAATCAAATGCACTCTGCTACTGACTGATTATTCTTGGTAAGGCTCCATGAATCTTCTTCATACTTGCAAGGTTTTGAAGTAATTCTTTTTCTATTCAGATCAGTGTGATCCAAACCCATGTTTAAACGATGGCCTCTGTGACCGTGCTGCTGATGGGGGCTTTAAATGTTTGTGCCCTGAGCCTTACACAGGAAAGAAGTGTCAGACAGGTACGGCTGTCCTGCATTCATTTGCTTCTGCTATTTTTATTATATAAGATCAGGTACATCAAAGCTTTTATTCTAATATTATAGCTTCTCAGTGTTTCTTAATGTAACGCCTAAGCCACAAATAAAACATTGTTGAAAAGGGAAGCATTTGGGGCCTCTAGAGCATATTGTCACTTAATTTATATTCTTTAAATTTAAAGCCAATATGTGTAAGATTGGAAATGTTATAACTTTGGTGCACCTGGTGCTAGCAAAAAAAGGTAATAACGTAGTAATAATAATATGATAAACATTATACACTTAGGCCTTACAAACAAAATTGTGTTAAAGTGTAGTTTTTTGAATAAACAAGTGTGGTTTTGCAATAACTGTGATCAGCAGTCTATGTTAAATGGTTGATGAGTTATGGAAGGGGGCGGGGCAAGCCATGACCAATGAAAGTGTGTGTGTTTACAAAGTTTAGCCATGTTACAAAAATCTGTTTAGAAATCATGTGCCAATTTTTGTGGACTGACAAACCAACCGACAGAGTGATCTACACAGCTGCTGGTCACAACTAATAAATCTCAAAACTAAATATAATAATTTTTTATCATGTGTTTTTCAGTGAAGGATGTTTGCAGGAACGTAAAATGTGGCCATGGAAGCTGTGTTTTTACATCTGCTTCTCCTTTCTATGAGTGCAAATGCAGAGCTCCATACAAACCACCCAACTGCAAGATAGGTCAGGTTTTATTGAATTTTACAAAATCATTTAAATGACTTTTTCCTGTAACATTACGCATCAAAAGTTCTTTTGCGTTGGACATCAGACAGGGATTTTCTTGTGTGTGTTCACAGCTTCTCCCTGCAGGCCCAGTCCCTGTCAGAATGGAGCCACTTGCATGAAGGCTCGCAAACGCTCCTCCTTCAAGTGTTCCTGTCCTGACGGATACAGCGGAAAGTTCTGTGAAATTGGTACATACAGCTTTCTTACTGTCCTACATAAAAAATCACTCCACACACAGACACCACAAACTCTCATCCTTCAAGAAGACATGTTATCTGGCTAATGGGAAAAAAAAAATTCTAGGGCCAAATGACTGTTATGAAGACAACGGAGAGTCGTACCGCGGCATGGTAGGTGTGACAGCTGAAGGGGAGGAGTGTCTCTACTGGAATTCCTACTTCATCCTGCAGAAAGGAGGAGATCCCTTCAAAGAGTATGCAGGCTTCGACGGAATTGGGTCACATAGTTACTGCAGGTCAGGAGTCCTCCTATGTGAAAATTGTTATGATATATTTTTATGGTGGACATGACCTTGTCTGTTGTTATATGTGTAGACAGTACATTATGATCTACTCTAACAAAATTTTGTTTTCTGGAATTTTTATGTAAAACTCTACAGCTTCTTTAGGTTCATAAGTTGTAAGAAATTACATCGCTATTAATTAGGGAGCTTTTATTTTGAAAAAAATTCCCAGCTTCGTTATTCAACAACAATGTAACCTGATGTATGAATGCCTTATGAAGTTGTCATGGACACCTTATAAAAGGTCTTATGAATGTGTTATGCACTAACCCGTCAAGCAAAGTGTTACCGAAATTTTTAATATTAGCTTATAAATTTTCAAAATGCTTTATAAAAAAGTAATAGGCTATGAAATGCATAAACAAAAAATAGAGTAGAAAATATGTGTAAATGTAGTGATGCTGAGCTTTGTAATACTTTTAAAAACTGTGTGTATTCAAGGAACCCTGATGGAGACGAACAGCCCTGGTGCTTCATTAAGAAAAATGACACATTGAAGTGGAACTACTGTGAAGTTAGAAAATGCTCTGAAGGTAAAAAAAAAACTACAACACACATACAAGCAGAAAGATTCTGGTCTTCCCACCCTATTTTTGCTCTTTTGTTTCTGCACCCCTCCCAGCTTCAACCACGCCACCCGTCAGTGTACCAGAACTAACTCCAGCCAAGCCGGACTTCTTTGCTGCCCAGTTCTCTGAGTGTGGGCGGCCGCAGCCCAGCCGCTCAGCCAGGATCTTCGGGGGGAAGAAGTCTCTTCCTGGGGCTCATCCTTGGCAGGTTTCCCTGCAGATCAGGTCCAAAGGCTCCACCGGCCCCTTCAGCCACATCTGTGGAGGCATCCTTATTGAGTCCTGCTGGGTGCTCACTGCAGCACACTGCATGTAGGTTGTATTTGTGTTATCAGAACTGTTGGATTCTGATTTGTACATTCAACACTTACCTTTAACTCTCTTGGTGGGGGGTTTGTTTGTCTAGAAAAAGCGGCGTGGAAATGCAGGTGGTGCTGGGGGGAGTGGACATAGAGAAGGATGAAATGTACGATCAGGTCATTCCAGTGGACAAGGCCATTGTGCATGAGGAATACAGAGAGAGCCCTGTTGCTCTTCATAATGATATTGGTGAGGTGCAAAAACAGAAGTTACTCCTCATATTATTCAGTTAAATGTAGTTAGAATGGAAACCCTGATCCTGTATACATTTCCAGATCAAATACATTCTTGGATTTAACCAGTGTACTATTGTTTACTTTGTGCCTCTCCTGTGCAGCCATGCTTCAGCTGAGAGTCATGGACAAACCGTTCTGTGCCAAAGAAACACGCTTTGTAAAGACAGTCTGCCTGCCAAACCAGCCCTTCAGCAACGGGACTGAGTGTGTGATCTCAGGCTGGGGCGTGACTGAAACAAGTAAGCTCGTTTGGATGTGTACTGACAACTACAGGCTGTGTAACAAACATGTGATGATCAGGTAGGATAATAAGGAAGCGTAAGTTAGTTAACATTTAGCCAAAATGTAGTGAAGGCCACTGACACAAATACCATCTTAAAGACTTTGTACATGTCAACATTTTACATTTTTACCGGTTTTGCTACAAAAATTGACATGTTAATGGCGTTTTCTTGTTGTGCTCAAAATGGGACCCTGATTTAAGACACTTTTGCATATTCAAGAGGAGTGTTGCATCCAAGATGTCGTCACAACAACTCAAGATAGCACATTATGCAGTAATTGCTGATGTTAGCTTACATACAGACCTGTTTGACCAACTGCATTGGCACCTAGGTACACTACAAAGGAAATGAAGTTCAAGAAATGCTAGCCAGACTTGAGTAGCAAATTTTTTTGATAGCCCACATTTCTGAATACATGACAACAAGCATTTTCAATATCTTTTAAATAAGTTTAAGGATGTGCCTTAGACCAGGCTATACCAATATAGAATGAAAAGTTTAAAAGGAAAACATGGAGGAAGCGCTTGAAGAGTACGTAATCCATATTCGTAACTTTTGACAAAATGACCTACAAGTCCTCATCGAAAATGTCAAAAAAAAGCAAAGATTTGCACGTTATTGATATAAAAGCGTAGAAATGAAAAAAGCTGAGTGAAGTTGTTTGTTTCTACTCGTATAAGCTTCTCTACCTTGGACAACATATTTAAAGACTTGACTAAGCGTGTCACTGGATTTGATCACAACAGTTTAACTCACTTTCTTCTTGTCTCAGAGAGGTACGGTACCAACCAGCTGCTGGATGCTCGCGTTCGCCTGATCTCCCAGGAGAAATGTAAAGCCCCCCACGTCTACGGAGCCGTGCTGGATGACAGCATGTTCTGTGCAGGCAACATGGAAGGAGGTGTTGATTCCTGCCAGGTCTGTGACGATGTGACTTTTTTCCTCTTTACAACAGTAGTTAGTATGAGAACAAAAAGATGGAGCCTGATGAAAACCCTTTCTGTGTCCCTGTAGGGTGACTCTGGTGGCCCTCTGGTGTGTGAGCGCAATGGGACCCACTATGTTGTTGGCGTGGTGAGCTGGGGCGATGGCTGTGGAAAGAAGTACAAGCCTGGTGTCTATGCCAGCGTCAGAACATTCATTGACTGGATTGCTTATCATTTACTCTCATAAGGATGCATGCAGCCATGATGTGCTGCGTATGTGATATATAAACATGCTGCCATTGACTCTTTAATCTCTTGTTGTGTAAAAAACAAACTTTCATTGATAAAAAAAAGTTTGCAAAAGCTCTCACTTCATGTCCAGAATGAAAGTAAATGTTTGAAGTAACGTTTTTACTCATTTA
>JAQFJB010000014.1:10403801-10416247 GCA_029874875.1 Naso minor
ATTGATCTGTTTTACTTTGGCTGTAGATTATTGATTCGGCTGCCTTCTGTTGACTGTACACTGCATGTTCTCTAATTGTTTCTGTATTCGTCTTACAGTAACATTAAATATACCCTCTGAACTCTCAGGGGAGGCAGCACCCAGACAGGCCTGGCTCTAAAGTACGTGCTGAGGAAAGGTTTCCCTGGCGGACGCAACTCCTCCACTGCGGCCCGGATCGCCATCCTCTTATCGGATGGGAGGAGTCAGGGCAACACGGTGCAGGCGGCCGCACAGCTCAAAGAAGAAGGCGTGGTCGTGTTTGCCGTGGGCCTTCGCTACCCCAGGTATGTTGGATAGCAGGGAGAGTAATAATTATTGTCAATTATGCTACATTGAACTAAACTCTATCAGTCTTGTTGTTTTTCAGGTGGGAGGAGCTTCATGCTTTGGCCAGTGAGCCAATGGAGAGTCACGTTTTCTTCGCAGAGCATTTCTACGACGCTGTCAATGGACTGTACACAACTCTGACCACCTTCTCCGTCTGCAATGCCACGCCTACAGGTGCGCAAGAATGATGAATTGTGCACTCTTTCCTTCCTTCCCTCCTTTTCTAAATTCCCTTTTTGTGTTGCTCTCTCTAACTACCTCCCCCCTTCCCTCTCAAACACCCTTCCCCACCCGGTCCTCCTGTCCTGCTGCCCAGGCTGTCACATGGAGTCGTTTCCCTGCGTGAGGAAGACACTTGAGACCGTTAAAGAGCTGCAGGGGAATTTCATGTGTTGGAAAGGCTCCAAGGGGTATTCCACATATACGTCTCTCTGTCCGTACTACAGGCAAGTGTACATGAATGCATCGATGCTAAATTTACGCGAGATTAATTTTCACTCTCTTCAATTTCGCAAGAGAAAACTGTCCAACTATTTAATGAAACAAGAAAGTTTACATTTGTCAGGCTAGTTTGGTGTTTTGGTTCTCTTTGGTTTGGTTTCTCAGGCATGATGGACCCACCACAGCGTCTGGCAGGTATTAAAGAGGCCACGGGAACAGGATTATGATAAAGGAGGAGACTGGTATCAGTCTGTTGGAAAAAATATGTAACTTTCGTCTTTCATGGCTCAGTGAACCACAAGACTGTGGTTGCTCAACCGGGCGCCTCCCATGTGTTAATGTGCTGTGTCAGTGTGAGGTCTGCTGGTAATGAAAACAAGCAAGCGTTACTCTGTCAGATCCTCCCAGAACAAATTAAAATGGCCTTTTGATTGATTTCCCCACACATTACCAAAGGGAAGTCAAGCTTCTAACCCACAGAACCTGGGTGTACATGTTTTTGATGATGGGAAAACTAGATCACCTGTCAGTACCAATACAAGCGTGGGAAGAATATGCAAACTACTGAGCCATCTTTCCACTGAACTGTCGAAATGCTGCTTGTACAAAACACTCAATTCCATCTCTGTAATCCTGTATGATATACATGTAAATTAGGGTAAAAAAGGTGTTAATGACACATTTTTGGTTCTTTTTCAAACCCACAAGATAAGTGATGTGTGTTGCAGGTACAGTAAGGTGTACACGGGACACCAGACAGTCTGTCACCGCACCATCTGTCCAGGTAACAACACTGTTCTTTCTCTTTCTCTCTCAATTTTAAACATTTGTGAGTATGTAACTGTTTATATTATGCATCCCACTTCATGCCACTCTAGATCCCTGTGACTCTCAGCCGTGTCTGAATGGTGGAACGTGTGTGTCAGAAGGTCCAGATGATTACCGCTGTGTATGTCCACCTGGCTACGGAGGAGACCCACACTGTGGTCTGTACACTGTCTATGTTTACTGAGATACGAGCAGACTTTGATGCAGAGAATGACCTTCACCCTCCCTCCCTCCCTCCTCAGCTCCTGCATTATCACTGGACTGCTCTGTGGACTTGCTGTTCCTTGTGGAGGGCTCCGCCACACTCACCCTGGAGGGCTTCCTCCGCCTCAAGTCCTTTTTAAAGCGCTTCCTGCAGACTGTGATCGGGTCCGACAGCCCCAGTAAAGTCGGCCTGGCGGTGTTTGGCGGAGAGACCAGGGTCGAGGTCCAGGTGGGCAATTTCAGAGGGGACCTGAGGAGTCTGCTTAAGGCCGTGGAGGCACTTCAACTAATCGGCGGTGAGACGAGGACGGGTAACGCTCTTCGCTACGTGACACATAATGGCTTTATGGGCGCACCGGTGTTTGCTGACATCACAGACGATCTGCCCCGCGTGGTGGTGCTGCTCACTGCCACGCCTGCTGTTGACGACGTGGTGGAGGCCTCTAAATACGCACGCGACAGGGAGATCTTCCTGATAGGAGTGGGACCAGACTACTTAAAGGGACAGCTGAATAATATCACAGGAAATCCCCAAAGGACTATCACCTACACACCACCTGAGTTCAGTGCCAAGATCCCTGAGCTGAAGGCGAAGATCTGCAGCGTGGATACACAAGGTACTGACTGACCAACAGAACACAGCCCGTGGAGTTTCCCTGTAAATTTGTAGACTGACAAATATGGTTTCAAAATAAAATCCCAGACTTTTTTACACCACAATCGATTTTCGATTCTAATCTATTTTTTTAAACTACAAAAGACAAAAGAATTATTTCAAATATGTTGTTTTTATTTCAAACGAACATGAACTTTTCTATTGGGAATAAAGTTTAAATCCTAGTTTTAACCAAATTAAACCTTTTTTTAAATATTTTTTAAAGGTTTGATCAAACAAAGATGAATCCCCCAATTTGGGATTAAGTGGGTTTCACTAAACTTTACTTAGCCCAGAGCTGAGAGAGAGCCATAGGCTACCGTATTTACCCTAGTTAAAGAGAAAAAAGATTTTTACAATTGTCATTTTTTAATCGCCTGAACAAATTAAACTGAATTTCGATTTTAGAATATATTTATTGCCCAGCCCTAGGTTAGGGCTGCTTATCACAATGCATTACGTGTATCCTTAAAGGTCAGTGAGGATTTGATACACTTCCTTCCTCATAGAACATTTGCAAATCCATTTTTTCTTTTACCTCTTTAAACCAGCATTCTTTACAAGCAGCAGTCTTCCTCACTGAGGCATTGTTGCCTTTTTTATAATTTTCTGCCACTCTTATTTCAAGGAAGAACTAACACCCGACCATGAAACTATATGCATGGTACTTGATTTGTGAATGTGACAAACAAAATGGGAACCCGTTCTTGTGTGCTGTGATAGCTCAACTTGTGGTCAGAAATTGCTCAGGGTACCTTTAAAGTCCAGTGAATTGCTGCTTTAAAAACAAATATTTACTTTGTACTTAAAGCCTAATTTAACTCAAATTTTCCAATTTGTTCCAAATGTAAAGAACACTTGTTTTGTGATCCTTCATTATGACCATGAGAAATGCTTTTACATCGAAGAGAAAAATAGTTATCAAAATTCATTTGAAATCATTGGAAACTTTTAAAACTGTAAAACACAAGTGGCTTTAAAATCCATTTTTCTAGCTCACATCTAGATTAATAAATCTTCAAGATTTTGCAAAAAAATACATTTCTGTTGCCTTGAAATAGCTCTTCTAAATAATTATTTGTATGTTTCACCTCTTGTATTACTATTCTTTAAATACTTCAACATGTTTTTTCTCTTTTTTGTTGTTTTTCAGGGTGTCTGGGCCAGGCGGTGGACCTGGTCTTTGCTCTGGATGCCTCAGGCGGCGTCGGCCGTGATAACTTCGCCACCCTCCGCGACTTTGTGCGCAGCCTCACCGTCCAGTTCGACATAAACCGCGATGTTGCCCAAGTGGCGCTTTTAACCTACAGTCGGAGAGCCACCACAGTTTTTAACCTTGATACCCACGAGACCGGTTCTGCCATTCTCAAGGCTGCAGAAGACGCCAGCTACATGGGTGGAGTTGCCTCCACGGGCGCAGCTTTACTTCACATCCACTCCAACGTCCTTACGGTGGCCAAAGGCGCACGGCCCGGAGTAAACAAGGCCGTGGTGGTTGTGACAGATGGCTCAGGCAGTGATGATGCTCTTGTTCCGGCTCAGAAGATAAGAGATAATGGGGTTTCACTGTTTGTGATCGGTATTGGAGACGTACAGAAGGAGAGGCTGCTGCAGATTGCTGGTTCGGAGGAGCACATGATCTCTGTGCCGTCCTACGAGGATCTCAAATACTTCGAGGATGTTCTTGTGCAGATGCTTTGTTCAGGTGAGAACGCAGGAAAATACTTGTGTAAAGGAAAACTTGTTTTCTCCTGCTCTTTGGATCATTCTGCAATTTATTGTTTGTAATTTCATTTTTGTGTTTTGCCTTGTTTTCATGTCTTTGCAGCTCAAAGGAAGACCTTTACAGAGTATAAATTTTATCTTATGAAATCAGCTGTTTTATGACTTTTTTTCTTTCTTTTAGAGGCTAAAATGCCCGTAAACCTGTGCAAGCCCAACCCATGTATGAATGATGGGACCTGCATCCTGTCTGGAGGGAGCTTCCGTTGTCAATGCCAAGGCTATGAAGGACCACACTGTGAAACAAGTCAGTGCCACGAATGAGTTTTCTTTCCTTTTTTTTACGTCATCCTTTTGTTTCCACCTTCCCGCCTTCCTTTTCCTTTAACAACGATTTCCATATCCTTCCTCCTTCCTACAGCAACCTTTCCATCACATTCACAAAAGAATCTTGTAGCAACAGCGGCGTCACTTTCACGTAGTCATCATCACTTCTTCTGTGGTTTGTCTTTAGGGAGCAGCAGGCCTTCATCCAGAGGAGATCGTCCGAGGCCTGCTGGTCTCAGGAAGAAGAGCAGGCAGAAGAAGAGCCACCAGGAGCTGCTGCATCACTACAAACTGCACCGCAGGAGACATGCAGCCTGATAACACTGCACACACACGCACACATATAACACACATATACATAAAAACAATTACAGTCACTTATGGACTCCTCAGAACAAAGAATGTTTGCAGGTGCACAGTGGAGTAAAGGGAAAACTGATGTTATTGCTTTAATATTTAAACTTGCATTTAACTTAAACAAGTGCCTTTGAACTGTGTGTCATTCTGCTGCAGTGTACATTTGTTTGACTCGTCTGTTGTCACTGTGCTCAATGTTGTGTGATAATCTCAATATGGTTCCTGTATATTCAAACATGTAAACTTTATATTATATTATTATATAATAGTGTATATCTGTGTCATTTTTTTAAACGTCTAATCAACAGCCTGCCTCTTTCCAGTATTACTAGTCGGGAAAAACTTTAAGATGTGCCTCAACTTAAGATGTTTCTGCTTTTAAATGGTACAATTATTTCACTTATACGACAGCAAACAGGCTTTGAAATATTACATTTAAATAATGGCAATTTTATTAAATTAATAGCCGAAAGTAACACTTAAACACCTTCAAAAACTTTTACAAGACGAGCCTTGTTCAATGATCTGACTCCGCTTCATAAATGATTTATCACTTCATTACTGAGAAGTGACTGTTAAATTTTAATGCTGCAGTCTTCCTGTGTCATTTGCAGTTGTATTGCAGTCCACGTTGAGTGTATTTTACAAAAAAGCTGGACTGATGGCTGCATAGCAAAAGGGGAAACATTTCCATAAAGAAATTTCAAGTCAGTTTTGTTGTCAGTATGTTTTTATTTGAATAAAAAGTGCATTCTTAGCTAGCAATACGCGCCAAACGGCTGAATAATGGTGTAAATATATTTACATCTTGGCTACCAGCATATATGAACCAAGCTACAATCTAGAGTGTACAAAATGGACAGTTTTGGAGAGGGGTTTTTTTTTTGTCTCAGACTTCAGTGGTTTAAAATGTTTGGTTGTTTTCGATGTTGAAACATCCCATTTTTGTGCATTGTTATCAGGGACAAGACTTAGACTGGCCCGGATCCCACCACATCAGTTTTCTCGCTTTAGCAGATAGAGAAAAACAATTTAAAAAGTCATTGAAAGTAAGACTATCCAGTGGTATTTGAAAAGATGGTTTGTGCATCTCTCTGATTGGCTCTTTATAGTCTTTACAAGGTGGCGATGAGGATGAAGGATCTAGAGAGAGAAGGGAGGATGCGGATTTAACTATCTGGTCTGAGAAACTTGGGCTTCAGGTTTCCTTCTAGGTGGTGGTTTTCTTCTCCCACTCCTGTTAATACAGAAAAGGATAAAAATGAGGTACTTTGACTGCATTTAATACAGACAATAATAATGGTGCTTAATAATGGTACTCCTTAAGTATCTGCAGGGTCACCTTTGCTTTCTGCAGGACTTTGCCTTTGGTGGCCATGATGGACGCAGGTCTGCTCTTAAGCGCGGCCGCAGAGTTGACTGGGGAGGACGAGTCTACGCTGACATTGCTGTTGGAGGGTTGGGATGATGATGATGATGATGATGATGAAGATGATGTCTGGGCACCAGGCAGGGTTGCTGCTTTAGACTGAGAGTAAAATGGTAGAGAGGAAGTTAGGAAGAGAAGCAAACAGCAGCTCTGGCCGAAAGTGGAAAGAATTGGATGTTTCACGTTTATACCATTAGAAGCAGCGCACTAACCGTGGGCGTGTCCTGGAGGCTGCTGTCCAGTGTGGTTCCCAGTGTGAAAGGACCCGCCTCCACCTTCTTCAGACTCTCCTTCACTTCGACCAATCGTAGCTCCACCTCCACCCTGCGGTGCTCCGCCTCCCGACACGCCTCCTCTTTTTGCTTCAGACGGGCTTCTAGTGAGGCCTGCTGCTTGGGATCTGAGGATACACAAGCAGCCGTCAGTCACACTTACTGTATCAGTGTGTCATCTGGGAAGTAAAGCACAACAGGAAGTGGGAAGGACAAACCTTGGCAGGTGCTGAGCTCCTCTTTGCTCTCCCTCCTCTCCTTCTTCAGGCTGGCCAGAATGCTCCTCACCTCCTCCCTCTCTTTCTCCAAGCGGTCGCGTTCGTCGATGTAGCGGCGCATGTCTGCCTCCGTGCGGTTCTTGCCCAGTTTCCCTTCGACTGCACCAGGAGACCCTGGGAATGAATTGCAGAAGTGTCGTCATTAAAACAGCCTCCAGTGTTCATCATTCGGCCAGGGATGCAGAGGAAAACAAAAGAGAAGCAGTTTGGATTCAGTTCAGTTTAGAATTACTCTGTCAGAGAATTTAACTTCATTTATTACTGAGGTTGTGCTTTGCTGTGATGTCGAACTTGACTAACTACACAAACAGGTGCCCCTAGTATTTTCTCCATCCCAATTACATACATGAGAGGAGTATCAAAAAAAACTTTCAATATGATACACGCCATGACAACAGCACACACAACACACACACCACACAACCTCTTTAACACGCATAAAGCACAATTATTACCTTAAAAAAATCTGAAAAATTATGAATGCTTGTCAAAAGTTGAATTCATGGTAGAGCTGTTGTATGAGATCGGATTATAAGTGTGTCTGATTAAAGTGGTAAATATGCACGTCACTGTAAAGCTGCATGACTGTAGAGGATGCAGCGTGTCACTAGAGGGAGCCAAGATAATGTAAGATTACACAGGAGGTGAAGCAGTTCTTATTACACACTTAGTGAGGAGGAAAACCCTGTTAGCGACGTCTACTCACCATGACTTATTTACTTTAAGTCATTTTCTGCCGAATACCTTAAAAGAAAGTTATGTGAGAGGGTGGAGATAGTGACCCAGTGTCCCTATCCTCTCATCCTCACCTATGGTGTATGCTTTGGGCCGCAGAGGTTGAGGACTGTGAGGAAGCCTGGCAGCAGTCAGCGCCGTCGTCTGGCTTTTATGGATCTGCAGCCCGGGGGAGTTGAAGACCTGTGGGATTCCCAGGCTGGTCCTTTTTAGGGCCTCCTGGCTTTGGGATGAGGTCTTGACTGGCTGAGTTTGTGGCTGCGATGGAGTGGGAGTAGTGGAGCGCTCTTGTTCTGGTTTGCTGGTGGAGGTCGAACTCGCTCCATTGGATACAGGTGTTGAATCTTGCTCAGTACGATTAATTGAAATGGCCTGGAGTGAATAAGTTAAAAATAGAATTAAAGCACAAGATATGACGTGTAAATGTATTGAGAGTGAACTGCATTTTTCACAGAAATGTTTCAGGTCAGAGAAAAGACTGAATTTACTTTAAAGAATCCTTCTTACAAACCTCTTTCATTTGAGATGAGGGGTCTTTCTGGTCCTCTGCTGGGACTGGGGAAAGTCTAGAAGTATCTTTGGCAGGGGGGCTTTTACTCATACTGGATGTATGGAGGAAGGAGCGTACAGGAATGAGGTCCAGGTAAACCTTGCTGTCTGTGTCCTCTTCTGTTCCCACTGTGTCCTTGGTATCTTGTGTGCAAGTTTCATTATGTTCCTGCAGATTGTTGTCCTCATGGTCTGGCAGGCCACTCTCTTCAGCATCCTGTGTAACAACGAAGCAGGAAGGTAGGTCAGAAAGTGTCCAGATGAAGTGAGTAAGTGTAAAAATTAAACTGAAATTGAAAATTGATAACAAAACAGCAGAGATGAAAGAGGCTGCGGGTTTAAATTTATCGCTAGAACATCAAACAAGAATGCCAGGGGAAGAGTTTGACTGAAATAAAAATCTGCACTTTTTCTGACCCCTGTGTACTTGATTCAACAAGGCCGACTTACATGTTTTGTATTTATTCTGCAAAGCATTCGTAATTAAATAGATTTTTTTTTTACATGAACATATACATTACTATACATACATTACCATTTAAAAGTTTGGACATACCTTAACATTTCAGTAAGTGGGAGAGTGTGTTCACTTTCTTCACTGGTACTGTAATTATTCATATTACTGTTGCTCAAGTGACATATGAAGTAATTTGCAAGCATTTTACGGATCAGTTTCATTCTAATGTCATGTTCCATGCAATCATATTGTTCTTTTATGATGTGCCAAGTTCTAAAAGTTCTAAATGTTTCTCCAAGTTATCATTACAAAGAAAATTAGTGAATAAATCACATTTACCCAAGTAAGTTACTAAAGATAACTGTCTTTGTTCCCATAAATTTGCTTAATAGTGCATTTCAATCCTGAACATACCTCTGGATCAGCTATAGACGCCACATCATCATACAGTTCATCAGAGTTATGAGAGATGGAGGGCAGGGTGTCTATGTAGGTGTTTGGCTCAGAATACCTCCTCTGCATCAAGCTAGAGACACACACAAACACAGAGTTTTGACACATGCACCTGCAGAATACTGTCCCTGTGTATGCACAAACCAACAAGATCAGTGTCCTTTAAAGTGCACAGAGGTGAGGATCTCACTAAAAGGAAGTCTTGGCAGCAGTAATGATATTGGAGATCCTCTCAGCATTGACATAGTCGTACGTCAGCTCCTCGGGGTCCGTCTTGCTCCCCGTCTGTGACAGCAGGAGGCCCAACCAGTGGCCCATGTCTGCGGACGTCTTAGCCTGAGAGAGGAGAGGGAAGGAAAGAGATGAACTGAGTACGTTCAGTACATACCGTGCACTTGCAACATCACAAGATGAAAAGCAGCTCATGATTTATGTAGCATGATTGGTCACTTTGTAGTAATAAAATTACTTCTGCTGCATAAATTCCAAGCGAAATGTGTATCTTTGGCTGAGCAGTCGCTAGTAAGAATGTAAACTGACTTATAGGAATTTGCTGTTTTGTTAAAAACATCAGAAACATTGCCTGATATCAGAGCCAGGGCTTTGTGTTTTCAAAATTAAAAAAAAAAAACACGATTGACAACCTCCCCAGCAAATTTGAAAACAATATATACATATATACAGGATGCGATCAATACTTTATGTACATTGCACTAAAGTTAAATGGTCTTTGTTCATTTTTAAAACGTGTCCATTTTTTAGAGTTCGAATCAGCCAGCTAGCTAAATTTCAAGAGCCCAGCTTTGGAAGGTGGGCATTTCAAATAAAACTTTATTTTTTAAAATCATAAATTACCTTTTATTACATTACTCAGGATGATAACATTACGTCAATTTTCTTTTTAGCATTTTCCTTCAATTTACTTCAATTTTCTGAAGCAGGCTTGTCAGCCCCATCTTTGGAAACCATGGATGTGTTGTACTAGTAAACTGTAATATATTATGAGCAAGAAAGTGCTCAGGGATAAATTAGCTTAAACAGCAATAACACTTCAACCTTTCAGTCATTAACAGTTTCAGAAAGTGACACAACAGATTTTTGTTATCTGGGAGATTCGAACATCTCATCTAACAGAAGAGTTTCGACACATGATGGTTTGGCACAAATTTCTTTCAGCTGAAATAAGTTCTTTGTTTTGGTTCATAGCAGAACAAACCATACATGTGTCAGACTGAACCTTAAAGACTAAACATTAAATTCCATTGCCTATTACCAAATATGCGTTGCTGCAGGGTGGTGCTGGTGGCCTAATGAAAAAGGGCGTCGCACAGTACTAAAAATCCCACTTCATCTACATTCTTCACACCCACATACACACACATACTCACACAAACATGCTGACCACCCTTGGGCGTACACATATATGACATAGTTTGATGTCAGCAGAAAGTGATTTTCATATGAGGACATGCCAGTTTTTAGGTTTCCAATACATTGCTGTACAAAATTTTTCTTTTGGAGAAATGCTGACATTTGTTTTTGTCTTTGCAGACATGTTAGACCTCTACTCATTTCTTTCACAGAGCTGCAAACATGAACTGAGAGTATGAACTGTAAAAAAAAAACGGTCTCATTTTCTTGTAAACCTAAATCGTAAATATTGTATTGATTTTGCAGAGCAGAAGGAAAGCATGTGGTCGTCTACCTCTAGGGTTGCCAGCTGTGTGCCATCCATGTCAATCCTAAAGGAGTACAGGTGCTCAGGGCTGGGGTCGGGCAGAACACTGCAGCCTCCCAGGGTCACAGCTGGTTGGCACACTTTGTTCTTGTTCTTTTCCTGGTAAAACCATAGCTGCCCGTTCTTGATTAGACACCAGCAGTTCCGCCATTGGCTGTTCACCAACACATTGAGGTAGCCTGACAGAGGAAGAAGAGACAACTTAATTACGAGGGACCTGTTTCTCTTCTTACTGTACATGAATTCTTAAAATGGGTCAGACATAAAATAATAACATCTCAGCGTCCCATTCTGTACTGTTTTATTTGTCCTAAAATAAGTTTCACAACCTCATTAGACCTCGTCAATGGTTATTTGTGTTTGTGTAATGTAAAAAAAAAATTTTTTTAAATTATTATTGTTGATGGAAATGATCAAATGTACTGAGTGTGGGTTGAGAGAAACAACATTTTTGTTGTTCCTAGGACCACCAGGTTGTCTAATTATGAATATATTCTTTGATCATTTCTTTTAAAAGGCTACATATGGGAAAATATTGACATATTTTGTCTGGCATAATGTAACCACACATAAACCTGCACCAAATATTCAGTGCTGGTGGGAAAATTATCCAACAAAGCCGGGACAGAAAGTAATTGTGTCAAAGGATAAGAACTACACCTTAGCTTTGGGATATTATAATCTAGCACATGTATAGCGGATTTCTGCTCACCTGAGGTGTCCACACATTTCTCTGGGCTCTCTAAAGACGAGGGCTTCTTCTTGCCGATGTTCATGAGGTTGCTGAATTTCAAACCTGCACCGTATTTTTTCTTCACTGTTGGAGGAAAAGAGGAGGAGAGGAATGCTTGAAGTGATTTTTAAAGGGGCTATATGTAACATTTTAGCACCAGTCATAGTACAATTCCAGGTTAAATTACAGGGGTTGATGTCTAGTTTAAACCTGCTACGGAAGTACAAGAGCGCATGGCAGCATAATGAATGCTGACTGAGACAGATATGCTACTGTTCCTATAATGTGAGTTGAACCCAGGATGCCTGGGTGAAAACCAGGAATTCTGACCAAATGGGACCCTTACGTTATAAAAACTGCACTTTATATTGTGACCCATCAATTAAGACTGAGTCAAATGATTTTTTATCCACACTTGACTTAAAATGATTGTAACTCTCATGACTTTGTTCCAGGAATTGTTCTGTAATTGGTGCTAAAATGTTACTTATAGCACCTTTAAAAACAATTTTTACCATCAGATGCTCACAGCAACAACTTGCGTCTGGACCCATATTTTGGAGAGACTGCAAACATTAAAAAAGCTGAGAAGTGACTCACCATCTTTGTTTTCAGGAGTCTCAGCATGGCTGTCAGTGCTGCTGCCGCTCTCTGAAGCCGCCGAGTGTCTGTCGCTCAGCTCTCCCTGCAAGGTCATGTCAACATTTTTGCCCTTTAGTCGGCACGCTTACCAGAAATTCAAAATATAAAACTGTTACTGAGTCCATCGGTCCTTAAGATGGAAATAAATTCAAATCTTAGACCTCTTCAACAGGTTCTCTGATTACAGAATGGCAGGTAATCTAAAGCTGTGTCTCTGCTGCTGGAACTCTCTCCACGAACTGGCAACCTTAGATCGG
>JAQFJB010000014.1:10433051-10443270 GCA_029874875.1 Naso minor
AGCTTAGTGAGAAAAGACAGCGTTTGGTTGAATGTACTGTAGGTCTGAACATGGTGGAGTAATTACGAGTTGGCAAAGACATCACCATAACTTTTGCCACATAAACAGTTTGAATAAATGTCTTTTCTCAAGCAATAAACTGTGGTTTTGGCATCGTAGACACCAGCTGGTTAGTGTAACCTGTTATGGGAATTTGTTCCGGAGCTGCAGCATAGTTTTATGGGTTGTTTCATTGAATTAAATATTTTAGCTGACTAAGGTTATCCTGAAAGGAAATCAAACCAAACTCTAACATTGGATGACACTCCGGAGAAGCTTTCTCCTTTGAAATAGATACAGTGAGGTAAAACCAAACAACAGCAGAATGAAACAATGTTTTGCCTGTACAGTGAAAACAGATTTTTCGGGGAACAGAGCTTGAAATCCTATTTTTAAACCGCTGCTCAAAGGAAGTGAGCATCCCCAGAGGATAAATGCAGCTTCGGAAAAATGATACAGTTTGGAGCCAGCAGAGGAAGTACCGAGAGACGAGTCCAGGAGCAGAACATGGAAAAGCATGGCTGCGGGTGTGTGTTGGTGAGCTGGCTGTGTGTGTCAGCATGTGTGAGAGACAGAGAAAGACTTTAAGAGAGCAGAGAAACCCATACTGGCAGTTTCAATTTAAAAGAGACAGAAAATGGAATAGAATAGGGTCAATAAAACAAAACATTGTAATAAAGATCAGAATAAAGCTCACTTTTCCCAACATGACAAAAGCAAAGATTCCAATTTTATCTTCATATTTCCCACTTAATAACTTTGAACTGAATAGGATTCTGTGCAGCTCGAGTTCACAACGTATGTATCTTACTTCCAGGCACCATAAATCAGTTAACCAGCAGTTGCCATGTATTCATGTTGACTGACAGAACCAGTGAGCAAGAAAAACAAACTTGTCTTAAGCTGTTTGACAGGACACGATAACAGGCCATGCATCACTTGAGCATGAAGCTAGAGCACTTTGTTTGATTATAGCTTGCTTGTGGGCGTAAAACTAATAACCTCAAGAAAAATCATGTCAATCTGATAGCACTGCTGGAGAAGTTAAAAATGTAGGCAAGAATATTTAATTAAGCCACCACTATGTGGCTTCAAGCCACCGAAATGGGATAAAAACCCCAAATGTATTTGTTAATAGAGCCTGCAAGAGTATAATTATTACATGGCGGTTACTCAGAGTTTAAAAGAGCAAAATAATACCAGAGCGGGTTGCTTGATAGCTTCTCTTCTCTCAACAATATGAGCTTGCTGAAATGTGGGAAACGCAGGATATGACCACATGTTGCATAAGGTCCCTTGCATCCAGGCAGACTAGCTGCCAGTCCAAAGCTTTTCGATGTTGAATCATCATTATTTGTGGTTTACCTCAACCAATTTAGCTGTCGTGTAATCACAAATACCACAACATTAGGAAACAAGAAGGAAATGCTTCAGACTACTTATTTTTCTAAGAAATAATCAAGTTCAGCAATTGGACATAACTTTCATCTTGATGCTCCTGATATTGCAGCTTTGGCAGAACACTGACCATCGATTCAAAATGCCTTTAGGGTACAACAGCTTCATAGTAAATATATTATCAAATACAAATATACATAAATACTTCTTGGAGCTGTGACTCTTCTGCAGCCTTCATGGGAGGTATTCTGTATATCAACACTTGGCATAGAGAATGAAAGATTTTATCACTCTGAGGAATAAAAGATTGTCTTACAAGTGAAATAACCAAAGAAAAAAGAAATCTAGTCTCTTTGGGCGCTGGGGTTTACACAAGCGTCTGGGAAAACTCAGAGTCTCTTTCACTTTACTTGAAATTAAGCAGTTAAGATTTAATGCAAAATGCTAAAATAAAAGGTGCATTTAGTTATAACAGTGGTCCACATACTTTCTTTAAGACTTCCAAATATATCTACCTACTCATTTCAAAAACCAGGCAAAACAACTTCCCCTTTCTGATTCGACTAGTATGTAGGTATCACAACATCACCCACCAGTTTCCAGTCTTTCACTTCCTCCTTGTCTTTTTTTTTTAGTTTTGTGTGTCAAAAAATGTGTAGGATTTCCCCTGAAAAATCCACCAAACTCGGTTTCTTAATTGATTTACATTAAAAAATTCCAACTTGCATTTCCTTATTTATTCACCCTGCAAAGTTTTTAGATTTATTTGTGAATAAAGTAAAGCGGATTTGAAAGATGGTCATGTTCTCATCTGTAGGAATACACTCCTTTGACTGGTGTAGAACAAGCTACAACTGCTGGGTTCAGAGTGGTTAATGGACTGAAATGTTTAGACAGCTCAGTCAGGTTGTTTGTCTACATTTTTAATGCGGCTAAGTGTACACTGTGTATACAGACACTGTGAGTTTTTCATTCATACCATTGGAGGTTCTGTAGGACTGGAGGAGATCGGACAGCAAGCCTTTCTGGACTGTGGCCTTCCCACTCAGAGTCTCCTTGTCCAGGATGAGCAGGAAGCCGTGGAGCTCCATCAGGAGCTGGTCCAGCACTGCAAGCACAGACAGACAAAAAGGTCTCAGAGGTGTAGAAAACAAAAATTCCTTTAAGCTAAAATTGGATTACAGCTTTCTTGGCGTGGAAAAATATTTAGAAATATCAAAACAATGGCTTTAGAACTGTCGAGGTTCCCATCAGCAAGAGGAAGAAAAATGACATAAAGCCTGTGAGTTTCCAGGCAGAACTATTCAGAAAATGATTCTTTATGGCTTGGAACGGGGAGTTTGACTCATGGACTTGTCTTTTAACACTGAATTCAGCTGCTAATTTGTAAGCTATTTAATTTTCACTGCTCGGCTTTTGTGCTTCAAGCTATGTGCTGCATGCCAGTATTTAACATGGGAGAGACTTTTCAGAGGTTTTCAGTTGGCAGCCGTTGATAACCATTCAGACTTCACGTCATTCAGTCATTACTCCTATCCAGTTGCTATTGACAGTTGCAAGTGTGTTTGCGGTTGTTTTCGGAATTAGATGAGTTTAGTGAAAGGTCAGGTCCAGACGAGGGAGGAGCCTGGGCCTCAGTCGGCAGGGCCACGGAGTCTGGGTACAGCCCACACACATCCTTCAGGGGTCAGCGCTGAGCTCACAGGCCTCTCCGCTGTGTGGGGATCTCTTTGTGTTTCCCTTCACTGTCTCTTGGCTTTATGAATAGCCCCCTTGCTACAGTGGGCCTCAGTATGTGAGCACCAAAAGATGAGACAGAAGAAGGATAAAGAAGAGAGACTTTATCAAAGGAAAAGGTGGGGCTAATATCAGAGCGGGTGTCATATTGTTCCTAAAGACTGGAATGTATGAAATCCCCCACAGAATGTACCCCATTACCTTGGAGATGGGGCTCTCACTTGTTTCCATTATGGCTAATGTTAAAAATAGATAGAATGTCACCAAAATAAAAAATAAAAACAAACAAAAAAACATTCTGTGGGTACATACGTAAAATGTAATTAATAATTGAAATAAATAAACTGTTTTATCCATAACTAGCATAAAAAAGTTCTCCTCAATCAGGAATGTGTGATAGGCTAGTACCGAGTAATTTACAGGTCACTATTTAAAAACTCTTTTACTAACCTAATTTCCTTCAAAACATTTTACAATGAAAATCTGACATTTTGAAAACATATCTATTTGCTAGCTCAGAGTTAAAAAGTTAAAGTGAGGAGATGAAAAGCTTAGTTAGCATAAAGCCTGGAAACGGGTGAAAATAGCTAGCCTAGTTCTCTTCAGGAGTTTGAAATCTGCCTCAATCTCTCTTTGATTACAGATTGACAAATAATATGTATATATAACCAAAGTTTAGAGGTGTTTGTAGTTAGTGTTGTAGGTTTTCATAGGTGAAACTTTAGAGAGTGCCAGACTAGTTCTTTCACCATTGTCAGTCTTTACGCAAAACTAAGCTAATTCACTGCTAGCTAAACCCTAACTTCACAGTCAGACAAGCAAGGAATGTTAGTCAGATATTGTATTTTAAGTTACTTTACATATCTCGGGAGAATATAATGCTATCTGGGCTAATTAATTTTGACTGTTGTAACTGCAAAGCTTGAAATTTACGAGACAGAGTGGCTAACGTTAGCACAAACTCAAATAAACTTAGTATCATCTATGAACAGCTTCAACAGTTTAGATGCATTAAACAGAACCTCTTAACCTTTAAGTGATGTAAAACTGCTAAGCTACAGCTGCCGGTCGGATCCTAGTTAGCTGGACATGCTAACATTTACATCTAGCTTACACGTTGTCTCTTATGTTATTGGTTTGGAAAAGCTAAAAACTAAACTAAACTACTCTCAAAACTCTAAATCCAGAGTTTTCACTTTTCAGAGCTTTACACCTATATGCAAAGTCCGAGTTTCAACATGGAAAGTCCAAAGTAGAACAGGCCTTGACGTGCCTGCTACATCTGCTAAACTATGATTGGATAACTGTTGTTTAGGAAGGAGTTTGCAAAAAGTTAACTGACTCATTAATGATGACTCATGATTCTTACTTTGTACTTACAGACATGAGTGGTATCGATCTGCTCAACTAACTCTTGACAAGAAAGTGCGTAAAATGTCACGGAAATGGCACTTAAGCAAGTCGTCGCCTCCACAAACACACACTTGTAACACTTCATTGTATTTTATGACTTTCATTGTGGATCTCACTATAAAGCTGTTATTTTCAGGGTAAGTATTGCATTACTCTTGGCCCTAAAGGTCTATTTCCCTAGAAATAGCTTAGAGGTTGGTGCAGTCTTGCTAGAAATGTCTCTGCAGCATGGATACTTAAGTATCGCTGTATCATACTGTACAGTTTTTTTCTGATATAACATGAAGACGTTAAATTTGTCCACATTACATCAACATATCAATGGTGAGTCATAGAAGGAGCCTTTGTGCCCACAATAAACAGCTATGTGAAAATCATTAGACTCAGAAATTGAAGTATTATCCCCATGAAATAAATTAGAAATGAAACAACTGTTATAAAGAAAGTAAACTGCTCTTCTCTGATGTCTTTTAAAACTGTCAGCTTGTCTGTTTTAGTGGCTCCTTCCGGCTCAATCTCATCACTAACTGAGCCTCGTGGGGGAGTTCTTTCATGCCCTCTACCCCCTTCCTTCACTCCCACACATCAAAGAACTTCTGCAAGGTGGGAAATTTCTGCAAAATAAGGTGTCAGACGCCGGGAAGCTTTGCCTTCTCGGAGATGACGAGAGGCTTTCCCAGAGCTACAGCAAGCTGGGCTGTTTTTAATGACTCCTGCTCAAGCTGAGTCAACTACTGCTGAGAGGCCCTGTGGTAGGAGGACCTGCACCATGGAAAACATCACTGGTTTGGACACAAATGGACACACACACATAGAGGATGTAAAGTAATTAAAATCAGATTTAACAATTAAAACCAGACATATTTACTTTCATCATGTTTCCAGCAGTTGTTTAGCTGCTAATGTTTGGCTGCTCATTATGAATCTAAACATTTTTCCTGCTTCTCCTCCTCGTGTGTTTGCGCAGATTGACTCTGATAGCCTTTTGGATTGGGGGACCCTGGGAAACAGAGTCAGCTGACAGGACTGGGAGGTCTGCAGCCAGCCGTCTCTGTGGGCTATGGGTTGGCCGGACGCCCACTGCACATCCAGCGAGTGACCGCGGCCTCCACAGCATAAACAATTCACTTGTGTAGGATGGCCAAAAGGATTCTGAGAGACCGTCGGCCAGCCAGAGAGCTACGGTTTGCTCAACTGAGGAAATGTGTTCCTGTGATGCAATTAGAACACCACAAAAAGGAGCAGTTGAGGATACAATAAAAAGTACACTTCATAAACTGAAGTTTGCGTCAATAATCTGTTAAATTTTTACTTTGCATCATGCAAAGGGGGAATTTCTCTCCCTTATGCCTGAAGTTGCACTTCCTGGTTTGCTTCATTAACAACAAAACAACTTTTTGTTTGAGTTTCTGCTCTTGAGATTTCCCCTCATACTGTGTTTGATATTGTACTTTGATAAGTTGGCAGATCAGTAAAGTGTGTTTTTAATGCCTAATTAGCTTTAAAGAATGAAAGTTGTACTGAAAATTTGTTCAAAACCCATTCGACTGTCTGACCACTGGTATTGGTCTGTTGCTGATGTTATTAATTACAGACACAGTTAAGATTCTGGTGGAATTCACCGTGAAATTATAACAGATTTAGGGAAATGATATTTCATGCTCCTCTCGATCTGTTTACCCTGTGTGACACTGGCTGTGGTTTATAGAAGAAAGGCTTATTGTTTTATTTTGGCTGAAATATTTCTTTTTATCTCATTTTAAAAATAACCAGTAAAACCTATGAAAGGCTTGCATGCTTGACGCACTCTTCTGTGCATCTGAACTACACATAATTTTCTTTTTTAAAGTTCTTTAACATCCTTCAAGCGCAACTGTTCAATGTTCAAGCACTCCTGTCTTCAATGTGAGAAAGATAATAACAAGGTCTGACTAAAAGACAAAAGCTTCACTGTTAGCTATGCAAAAACAACGTGTCCATCCATGCATCTTAAAACATACCAGAATAGAGGTGATATCAAATTTCTGCAAACCAGTGAAACAAGTCACATCAGCTCAGGAGCTAGATGGATAAGAATAGGACTGCACTCAAAAAAGTCCATGTCAAAAACTTTTCTGAATAAGAGCTTTTCATTCAAAAAAGAGAAGGAATTAGACTTGGGTCTGTACCACCATTCTCCTTGTTGAATTTGAACAAATATGCTAAACAAGGGGGTCTTGTGAGGATCCTGGCAGCATTTCTTACTCTGATTGAGGTCCTGCGTCAGCACTGAGGGGCCACATCTTAGCAGAGACGAGTGCAAGCATTTCATTTCATCAAATGAATGAGGCAAGTACGGCGTTTCATTTCAATCAGACTCGCTTCCAGGGTTTTAGCTGATATATTTCTACTGCTTGTTGGAATGAGATTGAATCTGAAGAGAGACTATTTAGCTTTCCCATTAAGTAGATTCTCTCCTACAACTGTACAAGTATGGAACACCATGGTGAGAACTTTGCATCACAAGCATGTTCAACATTAAAGCTGGGGTAGGCTTTTTATCTTTGGCGTCATCGACAAAAATTCCACAATAACCTCATGCATATTATAATTCAGGTGGTCCGAAAGAACAGCAGACTTCTGCACCTCTGGTGGTTCTGTATTCAGGCTTTAGAAAATGAAGACCATGGGCACTTTTCGGCCAATCAAGGGTCATTTCATAGAGCTCATGTTCCTATTGGCTGCTTAGCGTCAGATGAGGTTGCTACAAGCTGACTGGCTGTGGAAACAGAGCGTGACATGTCTTGCGCTCCAGAACTGGCCTCTGGTAACTTGACATGTTGAGTTGCAGGCAACACATTCAGCCGGCTTGAGTCGAGCTTAGATGGGCCAGTTTACACCGCTGCAACTTTCTCTGCAACCGTTTCGCCTCATCATGAAGCTTTGGTGTAAAGTGACCATAAAAGAGAGAGTAACAACAAACAAAATAAAACACAGGCTGGAGCGAAAACAGTGAGGAGAAGGTGCAGCAGAGTTGTTTCCTTAGGAGTCTCATGCCGCCGCTAGCTTGATTTCCATACGTTGCCTATCCAAGCTTTAAATTGTCATCTCTGTTCTAAATAGCAACAATAAACCTAAATATTTATGAATTTACCATCTCTTCTTTTTTAAAAGTTTGACTGGTGCATACTTATCTCCCTTTTCTTCTGTTTTAAGTCAAACTACACCCCCACCCACCCACCCACCCCCACCCTTTTTTATGCTTCATCTTCTCCCCTCATCTGACCTACCTTGAAAAACAACTCCACAAATCCCTGCATATTAATTCATACTCCAGGAAATATCCAGTTTTCCACTGGTGCAATATTTGTGCTCCTTTCAGGCATGTTTTTTGTCTTTCATCTAAAAAGTCAGCATTTCTGTAGCAAAGTGCAGTGAAGGATTGAATTATGTTATATAATTTGCAGTGGGCATGCAGAATACAGAATAACAAAAAAACACGGACTTCACTGGTCCAATAAACCAGTCATGTTCAGTTGTTTAAACTAGTGATGAGACATTTCATAAGAATTGACTGAAGCTGGATAAGCTAACTGAAAAATGATTTCTTTTTCTTGAGCATGCACTCTGTTAACTCATGAAACTTGTTTACAACACAGCTGTCACCATAACTCGTGACAGGGGATAACTGGCAATTTATTTCTATGTGATTTCATCTGTTTGGCACTCTGGTTGAGCAGCTGCTCCAACATCCTCTGCAGAGGAGACAGTGGTTTCAGACTACTGTTCTTTGATTGTTATTTCAACTTGCAAACACACTATGAGTCAGTATTAAACACAACAAACTCAAGTTTTACCAAAAAGCTGTCACAAATGAGCTGTTTCACAAACTATGAGCATATGACGATAAAACTGAAAAGAACACACGTGAATGTGTGATTCCAGTTACAAACATGCTGTCTTCACTTAGAGACTATTTTTACATTAGAGTACAGAGAACTGTTAGAGAGTCACATGGTACGACAGTCACCTGAAGCTCACATTTTTGTCATAATTGGTGCTAGAATTCTTGAGTTTTGGCAAAAAATGTGCTTTTTTTAAAGTCACAGTGACCTTTGACCCTTCACCACAGAATTTAATCAGTTCATCTTTCATTCCACTTGGATGTTGGAGCCTGTTGTAGTGGAATTTCCTTCAGGCGTTCCTAATATTGCATTTGCATGAACTGGACAGACATATAGACAGTTAGACAACTTGAAACATACTGGCCCTCATTTATTAAAGGATCATGACAGAAAACAGCGCACAAGTGGTGTACAGTCATTTTCACACAAAGCTTAGCATTTATCAGTTTGAACGTGAGCATAGGCATCAATCAAATCTCATGTCAGCCCCTTAAGTTGTACACACTAGTTTTTTCGTTAGTGTGAACTTGAGCAGCACAGTAAAAATCTGTCTAAATCGGAAAATTGTTACTAAACAAAACCGCCAAAGTTGTCATTTAGGCATAAGCAGGCACATATTCATCACTTAAAAATATGTAGGCATAGTATCTGGCAAAATATTCTGTTGTATTATGTCTGTTTGTAATCAAACTCATTCTTTAAATAGCCTACATTATTATTTATTTTTATTGTTATTATTTTTCTTTTTCTATCATATATATTGTGACATTAGCTGTCAATTACAACTCATATACAATGGACAGAACATGGATGTATAAGTTAATGGTCATCTAGTAGGCTTATTAGTCTATAAATTATATTTAAACCTCAACTGGATTTTCAGCCGTCTGTTCACTGCTTCTGAAATCTTTCTCCAGATGGCATTTTTCTGGGCTCCTATAATGTCACTGTAGAGACCGCTGAGCAAAACTTCTACTTCAGACACTAGGTGATGTTGCTTTCCAACTCTGAGAAGTTCGTTTTCTTACGTCTGAAATTCAGTGGGTAAGGTCTTCTTCATTGAGAATAGTTAATGGTGTGACATTTAAATGACAATTTCAGCTGATGCTTTAATTAGCGCCCAAACATTTTGACACTGTGATTTGTGAGATACAGACGTTTAATAAATCACACATGAACCCTATCATGAGATCATTTCCGTGCTCGGATCTGCACAGGTTTCTATGATCGTTTGCTAAATGAGGGCCAGAGTCGCTTAGGCATATTAACACACTTCCTGTATGTCTTTGGTTTTTTTTACCTTGCTTCTTGTTAAAGTTAATCCAGTGTTTTACTGCTTCTGTATTGACCCTATATACAGTAGTGCCCTATATTAACGGTAAATTTTACGCGTGTTCAGTTGGTAAACTGTACTGGACTGTTGCCTTTTAGTATAAATATACAAAATAAATAAAAACAAAGTTGAATAAAACAATTCTTCATTAAAATTTATGCTTGCAAAATATATAAAAGTGAATAATTCTAATTAATGAGTAAGAACATTTACATAATTTCATTTTAAAAGAAAAGCAGTGTTTGGCTGATGTAGCTGGTAAGATATAAGTGAAACAGAGCACTTGTGACAGCACTAACACTTCACCTAAAAGGGAAGTGATGAAAACAAAGAGAATTGGAACCAGCTATAAAACACTTCAATAAAATGCTTGCAGGATTGCTTTTTATTCACTGTCACACGCTCGATGTGCTTC
>JAQFJB010000014.1:10530172-10540637 GCA_029874875.1 Naso minor
AGATTAATATAAGCATTTCACAGCAAAAACGAGAGGGAGCAGGAGAACATTAACTTTGCTATTATTGCTTCTTTTCATGCAAACCAAAAATGTGTTTTTTTTCTGTGATGGCAAAAATCACAGCGTTGGTGTGACAGTACAAAGAATAATGTTATTTTGAACTGCGCTCTATGAGAATAGTCATCTTTTTGCATTTGAAATAGGATACAGGGTGGAAATAAAGCATTATATGCCACTAAATTACTAGTAATAATCCCTCTACTAAAAATAATGCAAATACTTATGTTAATACTAATACTATGCTAATACCAGAACTAATATCAGGGCGACCAGGCAAAAAATATGGAGTTAAAAGAAGTTGTAAGCATGACTTATGGAGCTAAAACAGACAAAAGTTTACTGGTGCTATCGTTCTGACCTTCATTTCACTCAAATTCAGCTTGGATTCTTTTTGTTATTAGTTCATTCCTTAATGAATTTAAACTATTGATAGAAAAATTTTGGATTTGGGGGCATGAACTGTTTTCATCTTCTAAAGGGGGGCATGAAAAAGTTGTAAATCTCCCTCATTAACAAGTGTAGCAAAGGACTTTCATACGGTCTGTATCCATGTGTCTATATTTGTTACATGACTTGAATAAATCATTGAAAAAGTTGGGATTTCTTGAACAGTTTAAACACTGATTTGCAATTAGAGTTTGGGTCTGTCACGTTTAATACACTAACTAATTGTAGTTTGGTCTGTTCCTCCATTTTTTTTATTCCTTCACCTTTGTCCTGCTCTCCATTCCCCTCATCTTTCTGTCTCTCTGTGTTAGTTCCAGCTGATTAATAGCACAGGGAAATGGAAACCAACCCTGCCAGTGTTGACAGCATTCATAACCTCAGCGAATCATTTGAATTCATAGGGCTCTCCTTTTTATGAAGGACAAATCCAGTACCTCTCAGAATCAACATTTATAAAAATGTAACATGTTTGTACCCTAAAAGGGTTCACAAAGTGGATTAAAAACATGTTTTCTTTTTTTCTTTTTTTTTTTAAAAATCATTAGCTTCACCTTCAGTTAGCTCCTTTGGCTAACGTATGAAACAAGTGATTTAGGAGTCAGGTAGCTGAAATTGCCAAATAAGAAAAAATAAAATCGCAGTCTGACTGCATGACAAACATGCTAATACAATAACCAATGAATGCATAATTAGACTGCAAAACGCCGGCACACTGTATATTTGGCAAGTATTCGGCTAAACATTGCTGTGCTAATTAGCAACACTTGAGCAATTATGTTACTACAAATCTTGAACATGCAAAAGGCGACAGTATTACATTTAAGGACATTTTTGTTTGTCTTTACATGTTGTGTGCTTTAAAATGTTCCCCCATACTTTCTATATTATGGGTTAATAGTATGATTGTTATTGTGAGGCCTCACTGACTCACTAAGAAACATAATGTAGTTGTGAACTGTGGCATTTAAAATGGCAAACTCATTGAAAGTTGCTTGGGAAATTACACTGCATGCTTCATAGGAAACAAGATTGCACTTAGTTTTGATTAATACTCTGCAAAGAGTTAGTTTAAAAAGTACTTTAATATTTTTTTGTCATCGATTTCTTTGTCTCTCAATAGCTTACACCAGCCTGCATGTGACTTTTAGGCTTCTTGTATCATTTATACTTAACATCATGTGTGTGTTCAGTGTATCAAGGCTTTCAGAGTCAATGGTCAATAAAAATACATAAATTAGCGTCAGTGTTTTGTATTTCGTTGCTTGCACAGGTCAAATCCAGAGCAAAAATCCAGGGGAACATGTTAATTCGTATTAGTGCGCCACACTCTCATTCTCTCATGTTTAAATGGATGTGCTTGTGCATCCCTGTTTTCCCTCTTTTCTGTCTGCTGACTCTTTTATCTCCATTTTAAATTCAGCCAGACACAGAGAAAAAAGTCAATGCTGCTCAGACGTGTTATTATTCACCAATCTCTATCCCCTCATCCAAAACATGCTGTGAAACCCTTGACATTCATTATCAGGATGACATGTTTTTCACGCTTGAGACAAGCAGTTTTGGCCATTTACTCCGGTCATTGCCTCAACACGTGGACTGTCTGACAGGGACACACACAAGTGTTTTTGTTGTGTGTCCAATCAAACTGTTCGTCTGAGGAGGAGGGTGTCTGGTCTTAACCGCAGCAGCCCCAGCAGCCTAATATAGCGCTGATTGCTGACCAGAAAAAAGTAAAATTCAACAGCAGATCTGCCTTTGGAGAAGCAACAATTTTGTCTCTTTTAGTGCGACTGTGACAACACTGGGTTGGTAAGGCAGAGGTATGCCAACTGAGATATTCAGGGTGTTGAATAAGTTTTTGTCATGCTTTGTGTTAGCCACAAAAATGTAAAACCACTGTCACTTGCATTGTCTGTGTAGGATACAGGATACTTTTCCCATATATTTACTTAAAAATCCAAATAAACCAGTCAAACTTTTATGTTTTCTTGAAAAGGTGACTTTCTCTCAAAGTCATCCTAAAAGTTGTGTCGTATTTTGGCTGTATCTCCTCTCAGGGTGCACCAAAACCCGTTGCGATGGAGCCGTGTTCGGGAGGCAAAGCTGCTGTGTTGACTGTCCTCATGCGTCTGCCCTCTGGGCCCTCAGGCTTACCTCCACCAGGACAGTCAGGTAACACACACACACACACACACACACACACAAACTGTGTTTTATCAGCCTGGCTGCACATTGGGTTTCAGTTCTTACATATTTGGTGAATCACTTCCTCTGATTCCATAAGCACAGTTAGCAAAAAACAAAAAAAAAAAAGGTCACTCATATGGGAAACATTATAAATCATGTAAGAACAAAGATCGGAATAATTAAGTGATTTCTGTTTTAAAGCTTGGTTGCACCGAGTGTGTTGACGACGCCAATGGCATCTAAATTAATTACTTCAGTAAATTAATTATGATGGTCAGTCGATGACATTTCACGGCATATCAACAACCAGCGCAACCTTCCAACTCTGCAAAACTTCTCACATCCTCACAACCAGTGATCACACAGAGAAACGGAAATCTCTTGCTCACACTGTTGCAGTTTTGATGTTGTTTATATTTCACTACACAGATATGCAAAATGGTTTAGTGGCCTACAAGTCTGTGTTCTTGCTGGTGTTCTTTTTCAAAACAAAGTCCTCCATGTCTGTATATTAAAGCACTTGCATGTATGACTACATCACGCCAATTAAGTTGCGATAACCTCTCCACCCCGTTAAATAGCAACATAACACGCGTCTGATGCCATGGCAGATTCGCATGCACTTTCTTTTCGAAATAAAAGCCTAAAGATGCCGTAACAGCTGTTCCATATTTGATATTTTGAGAAATATAGCTGATGACGGCAAATATTGCGGTATTTGATCATATCTAGTATCGGCCACAGACCACATGAAGGCTACATACATGCATCACAATTCAATAAAACAACCGTCTTGTCCTCTTCATGGCTGATGCTACCGCTGCAAATGTGACTCCCACAGAAACAAAGACAGCTGCAAAATATTTAAATGTTACATGAAACGCCTGCAGCAGCCATTTATTTATTTTTTAATTTTTTTTAACTGAACACAGCAATTTATGGAAATTGCCTGTTTTTCACTAGCCTCGTGTTTTTCTCGTTTCCTCTCTCTTCAGGACTCATCGTTGCCAGTGCGCTGATAGACATTTCACAGCAGAAACCAACAGATTTTAAGGACAAGTCCCAGGCTTTAAAGAACCGAAAAGCCCTTCCTCCGGCACACCAAGGCACCTGCGTCTGAGTCTCCTCAACCTTTGGACCCCTTTTTATACCGTCTGAGGTCACATTGTTCCAACATGCCCAAGGTCCCAGTTGGAGACCTTTCCAGAGACACAAGACATGGCTCCATGAAGACGATTTCATTCAGCTGCTACTGCTCAAGTCTTCACCGAAAAACTCGTCAGGTCGCAAGAGCACAACCCTTCTCTGACATTTCTGCCCCCTTTTGCTTGACTCTGAATAAATCAATCTGTGGTCATGTGATCTGAAATCGTTCAACTTCTCCTGCACCTGCTGGGCCCAAATCTTTTCCCTTCAGCTGGGGCAATCATCTGTGCTCAGAGGGAAACAGCCAGGAGGATCTGCACCTATTGAAGCTGTGTGCTGCTTTCCCTTGCACTGTGTTGGATGTGCTAGAGCTGGTAAAAAAAAATGGCTGTTAGATGTCCAATCCATGCTGCCTACGGGGTTTTTGTTCTTCTTTTTGCTTGCCAACAAGTGGTATTCTATGGTGCTAGAGCGTTTCGTTTTCATGTCAAGCCTGACTCCTCAACTCAGCTTTCAGTGCGAGGACTGAATTCATTCTTGCCTTTTTTTCTGGGGCAGCTACGCGCTAAACTACGACGCTTTTCCTCCCACCCGCCCCATACTACAAGTATTATGTCACACTACTTTTTCCGGTTCGCATTGCTGATCTGTTTTAGCATTTCCTGTACATATGCGTCATCCAGCCAGCTGAAGCTAAAGTCTGTATTTTATGTGGAATACATATAGAAATGCTGCAGACATGAAGCTGCAATCAGTACCAGCAGCATGCGAGTGAAGTGTGCGCACCGCAGGAGGCACGGACAAATCATCAGTCATCGAACTAAAGGGTGGAAAGCTCCCAAACTTTAGAAAAAGTTGGTTTAATAGCTAACTGGAAGTTTCCTTTCTTACAGACTCTAAAGCTGTGGTCACCTCTTGACTGTCGTTAATTATCATTTTGCTGTGCAGCTTATGAACCCGGCTGTGGATTGATGTGGTGGCCGGATGCCATGTAGGAGAAAATCGTCTGCATAATGGAATTAGACCAGGGACATTGTGCTCCGCTGGCTGCTAACTAGTTTGTTTTGTACGTTTTTTTAAAAGTCCTCTGAAGCTACGACTTTATTCCCATCTTTGAGTACAAGGAGCTCTGTTTTTATAATGCCTTGGCTTTCCAGGAACTCTTAAGGAGGGGGGCATGTTGATGTGCAGAGTTTTAAGAGCTGTCGACCATTTTTAGCCCCGACTCCACCCTGAGCTGTACAGTGTCTTGTTGGAACAAATGTGAGTCTTTGTCATTCTTATCTCTGGAGATTTCATGTGTTCGTCAGGTTTTTATGACAGAATGGCAAGAGATTATCATTTATTTTAGGCCTTGTCACCTGTTGTTATTATATATATGATAAACTGTCTTTTGCTACACTTGTGAAAAGAGCATTTCTGTTGATATTTTGTTTTGATATTTAACAGATTCCTGTGTAATAGCGCATTTAACTTGATTTTGTCGTTGACTTGAATCAGGTGGTTTGATGTCAACTCATTTTGAACGGTGCATCTTTTAAGGAGTGTATGGGCATTGTCTTTTTGTTGCGACGTGGTCATGATGATGCATTTTCCTAAGGATAATATGCCAGCTAATGTGTTTTTATTTTGTGTTCATAAAGTGATCCTACAACAGTGTCATTACACAGGAATCATGGTCTCACTGTACCGTGAAAAAAAAAAAAGATGATAAACTGCATATCAGTAATCTTCAGTGTATTTTAAAAATGACAACATGCCAGAAAATAAAAAAACAAACAAACCTGAAGATGTTTTGTGCACTTAAGTCTTTTCACGTCTGAAACTTGTAATACATGTATTGATTTCTACAGTATCTTGCTGGACTGCTTGCTTCTGCATTCGTGTTTTTGGAGCTTTTTTTTTGTTCCTGAAGCTTAAACCTACAATTTAAGATCGCTCTCTCAAGCCAAGTTGTCTGGTTGATTACTTCATCTGTAGATAATTACTCCCTCTGAAAGTACCTGAGGGAGAAACCAAAACTCTAGACCTGAATCTTGGTCCGTTTTGTGCCAGGCAAGGTTTTTTTTTTGTTTGTTTTGTTTTTTAAAACAGCGAACACAAGCATTTGGCCGTGAAAGTGAATGATTTTCTTCATAGGTACTTCTAATCTTTTTAAAGCATACATGAATGCATGTGACAAAATAATTTCTTGTCTTCAAAACATTTTGTTTAAATGGCTGCAGCAAAAAACTTTAAAAAAATGTATTTGGCTCCAAGTCTGGAACTAAGTATAAATAATTATTTGGAAAGAGACACTGATTTTTTAATTTTACATTCTTAAAGATCCATTGTGTAGCATTGGGGATCTATTGGTGAATAATATTCATAAGCTTTCAGTATGTATAATCACCTGAAAGTAGGAATTGTTATGTTTTCGTCACCTAAGAATGGGCCCTTTATTTTCACCGAGGGAGCAGGTCCTTTTCCACAGAGTCCGCCATGTTGCACTGCCATGCTGCTACAGTAGCACAGAATGAGCAACTAAACACTTTTAGAGGGTCTGTTGTGTTTTTTGCCTTTTTTTCCCCCCTTAAACCACTATAGGTTCTCCTCACTGCTTGGAGAGGTAGGGTGGGCCAAGGGACATTTGGTCGGATGCAATCTGCATCTTCACCACAGTGTTATGGAATCTAACACACTGGACCTTTAAATATCTTATATTTGCAAAACATTTTGGAAAATGATATTGCAGACACATCAATGAATCCTCTTCGTATGTTGCTAATCATTTAATCTGTACTGTAATGGCTCTGATAACAACCTGAATACACACATCGGACATTGCAGGAAGCTAGTTGTGCTTTAAATATTCAGCAGACGTGTGCTCAAAACAAGCAAATTAATGCAAAGTGACTAAATCAAAAAGGAAAATGTGGCTTGACCATAAAAAAAAACATTATAAAATCAAATTATTCTGTAAAATGCCTTAAGCTGTTGACAGAAAATGTCAGACAACATGCAAAACAAACAAAACAATTTTTACATTTATTTTTAATTTCACCTGCAAAGTGCACCTCAGGCTAAACTTGTGACAAGAAAAGAAAAGTGCTGCATTATCCTCTTTTAGACATCAGCTTGATATTAAGAGGTTTGTCCTTCAACGTGCCAACACCTTTCAGAGTGCTTGTGTTCCCTCTTCAGCATCAGCAGAATGCATTTGAACAAGGATGTAAAGAAAAGGGGTGCAGCCTTCCAAAGTGCTACCCATAATCCTCATTTATACTTTATAGTATACTTGTTAGCTGCAGTTGCTCTTGCAGAAAAGCCACTCCACCTTCAGGAGTGTTTGCCATGTGGGTATATTCCATTGCTGTTGATGGCAAGAAACCTAACATGAACCTATTTGCAACTGGATGAATAAAGGACACATTTATAATTTCTTCTCATTCATAGTCCAGATTTTATACAATCTGAATTTCAGTACTTTCAGTGTGATTTCACTCTGTGTGGTCAAGAAAACATGCACTTTGAACACAGGACTTTTTGACCTGATGCCTCAGTTTTTCTCTTTTCACGCCCTGTGTGTGCTTCCAGCATATTAAATGGAGGTGACAGCTCCGCAGGTGACAGGTGGTCCAAAGTCCCATCGTGCTTTGCAATTCCGTTGCGTTTGCCAGTGTTTGTTTCTCAGGTGATGTTCCTCCCCTGCTGTTTTATTGATGAAGCTACACAAGCGTCCTCAAAATAGTTACACTGGGGCAATTTTTTGCCATTTGTGCAGCAGTCAAAAAGAGGCACATATTGACTAATGAGCCATGAATAAGCACAGTGGAAACAGAATTGCACGGAAAAAATCTGGATAGAGACGTGAATCCCAAACTTTAATTTCGTGACGATGGATACAAAAATGTTGAGAACATGACCGAGGTGTCGTGCCAGCTCTATAGAGTAGAGATACTAACAAACAGAGGAAGCTGACACCAAACATTAAAACCACACTGGTTTTGAGCAGTATTACACTATGAACTACTTCTCCATAAATTCTAAAAATAAGGCCTGAGGACAGGCTGCCATTCATTTTGTTGAAAACAAAAAAAGGTGTTTACTAATGTACTGTTTTAGAGTTGTTGTTTTTTTCATTCTTAATATTAAGAGTATCTACAGGGTATATTTTTTGTTTGTGCAGTGTTTCTGTATGGCTTCTATTTATTTGATGACCATTAGCAATCATTCTTCATCCAGCAAAACATAATTAATTGGCTTGTTGGAAGAGGTGTAATGTTTTATTTTGAAAATGAGAAAAGTGCTCCTCCACACAATTAGTTTCAAACAGTGTTCTTCCCAGTAGTTTTGATTTGCTGATACTTTTGGTCATTTTCAACATTAGCGAGGCTTTAAGTCGCTCCAAATTCCTGTATAAACAGTTATTAAGAGGGTCCATGTGAATATGACAAGACTGCAAATTGCAGATAGTTGCATGTGGGCATCAGAGCCAGCTAATCATTCCTGTGTCTGAAAAAGATCCAGGAAGGCACTAAAATCTAAGTGCTTTTGACCAAACAGGCTGGTGGCTGTTCCAAGGTGTGACTGGCTGATATTTTTCAAAATGACAGTTAAGTGAACAGAGGTCACTGCTAAGTACTGGAGAGGGATGTGCTGAAAATATTCAGAGTGACTGCTGTGCTGAACCTGAGTCACTGCCGGCAAACTGATGCCTGATCTGGTTCAACACTGGTGATCGTGTTGTCTGGCTTTTTATAAATATGAGATTTTTGTGTCTATTCCACCGAGCCTGCTGTTTGGTGATGTTCAGAGCTCCTCCGCTAAGTTCCATCAGCACGGTTTGCATTTGAGTGTAGTCTGTTCCCTATTTTATTTTGTAAGTTTTCTTTCCTGCCTTTTTAGTTTCACCTGATTCTAATGACCATACTTTGTATTTAGGCATGTGTGTTCCCACTCTGAGCTGTCAGTTCGTCTGCGTCCGTTCCTTAAGGTTAGGTTTATTATTTTGAAAATGAAACACAATTTCCTCCTAGCCAACAGCTCCTGAACTGACATATATTAAAAACCTAAAGTCATCAATCAAAGTTGACGTCTGTATTCTGATTTCTGACTTTTAACTTGATCCCTCAGCATGACTATTCTAAGAAAAGCAGCTAAAACACTTAACGTTTGTCTCTTCTGGAAGGTTAAAGCACTGTCACACTGTGTTGTGTGTTTCCTTTCTCTTGTAAGTATGACCTGTAATTCAGTTTCCTTTCTTCTTGCCCTGATAACATAAAATGATCCTCTTGAGAAATTCATTTGATTATGTAGAGGATACCTCGACTTTGTCTTTTGCCTGAATTGTCAAAATAAACTAAATAATTAATTCAGCCACCAGATGGCACCACATAAAAATGTCTGCATGAGTAGTTTAATTATCAAACATGATCCAAGTGTGTGGGTTGGTCGCACCAACTGCATCAGAGATCACAAATGAAAGAGAATGCAGAAATTAAGTCTCTGATTCACTTATGATGGAAGGGTATGGATTTTTACTCCTGTTTGTCTTGGTTCGTCTCCAGTAGGCCGATGAGACGGCGATTAATCTGTCTTTCAGCAATATAATTCATGAGGGCGTGTCAGAAGACAAACCTGCCAAACCATTCAATATAATCCTTTTGGATTTTTTCCCTGCTGGCAGAATTTGGATGTTGGCACACACTGCGAATCAAGCTGTCCTGGCCTTAACTTCAGGGGATATTAATGGCAAAGACTATGACAGAAAGGCAGCAGAAATGGCCTTAAATTTACTTTCATGGATACAAGACTAGATGCCCATTATGTTAAGTCAGTCTAAATGTCTAATTTGTCGGGGACTCAGTCAGGGTAGTTTGATAAAAAGATGTATGAAGTAAGATAGCCTAAAGACATCTGTAACGAGCTTAGTTTTTACTGAGGGTTCAACATTAATGTAACTGTTAAAACTAATGACACCCAAGATAGTGCTTGTTGTTCTGTGTGATAAAGTAAAAAAAAATAAAAATAAAATAATTTCCCACATTTTGGAAATGTCACTAATGCAGCAGTCACTAATTAGTCTGAAACAGCCTGGCACAGTGTTGTATCAGTAAATATAGGCCTATTATAGCAGCCAAACATGCTTCCCACATCTCAAGATGAAAAAAGAACAGTGATGGGGAGTAACTAGTTACATGCAACGAAATGACATAACTTAGTTACAAAATAAATGCAACTGTAATCAGTTACAGTTGCTGAGAAAGAATGTGTAATTAAATTACTGTTACTTATGAAAAAGTTAATGATTACAAAGGGAGTTAGGTACATCTGAACATTTTCTGTAAAAAGCTTAGGCTATATGTTGAATAATATTAATTTTGTTGCTAATATGCACAACGCCTTCTTTTGTCCAGTCAAGGCTGTAAAGTTTTATTTTATTGTGATGCTTTTGACTGGTTCATTTAAACATAGTTAACAGATGAAAACATTTGTTAGAAATTTAGAAAAGTAATCAATAAGTAATCAAATGTAACAAGTTACATTACTTTGATAAAGTAATTGAAATAGTGACATTACTTATTATATTTCCAAGGTGGCCTAACCTTCCCAACCCTGAAAAATAAACTGATGCTACATTACA